>JACXGJ010007763.1:0-15567 GCA_016801105.1 Esox niger
CCCCCGACACACGACCCTCTCCCCCGACACACGACACAATGACAACACTTGAAGGTTTGGAGCCCTCCACACATCATGACCGGAGGAACTCAGGGAAAGACCATCACCTTGGCCGCAGTCAAGGCTGTCCTTGTCTACTACAATGGCCCCGGTCAACTGGGTCTTGTCCGAGTCAGGCAGAGGTGAGTCGGAGCTGAAGCAGTAGAATAAGGCACATATGGGGTCAAACTCAGGGTCTGGTTCCAGGTCCCGTCGGGTCAGAGCGTGAAGCTCCATACCCATCAGCATCAGGTGCTGCACCTATAGATAACAGACCGCCAGGATGGATGTGACTTTCAGTCCAGAACACCAATGTCTGTCTGTGACAGTGTCTCTCTGTGACGTCTGCCTGTCTGCGAGTGTCTCTCTGTGATGTCTGCCTGTCTGTGAGTGTCTCTCTGTGACGTCTGCCTGTCTGTGACAGTGTCTCTCTGTGACGTCTGCCTGTCTGTGACAGTGGCTCTCTGTGATGTCTGCCTGTCTGTGACAGTGTCTCTCTGTGACGTCTGCCTGTCTGTGAGTGTCTCTCTGTGATGTCTGCCTGTCTGTGACAGTGTCTCTCTGTGATGTCTGAGTGTCTATGTGATGCCTGTCTGTGACAAACCTCGTGCAGGGCCTTTGCTTCCTGGAGGTTCTGCATGCTGACTTTAAAGCCATACGAGTTGCAGATGCTGGGGCCCTCGATCTGAGTGTTGTCTTTCTTTGAAACGTTCAAAGCAGCAAACTGGTTCTGGGGACAAAAGACACACGGGAGCAAATCATGTTCACATAAGAACCAACAGCATATCAAGGCAGATCCATTAAATGTTAAATGGCATTTGCGGATAAAACAAATTAATTACATTAGCAAAGTAAAATCCATAATATGTGTTGAGGAGTATGTGTTTGGGCAAAGCGGTACATTGTACATCAGGATATACCGAGACCCACAATTAGAGGATCTTTGGCCTAAGACAAGGAGGGGTTTATATTCTGTGTTCTGTCCTGACCTTCATCTGTGTGGTCAGCAGCACTCTCCTCAGGGTGTCAGTGTGTTCCCCTCTCCTGTGCTGCAATCTCTGGGACGTGGACTCCGTGGACTCTGTGTCTGGGGAGAGCACAGAAATCCCCAAAATCAGGGTGGCGCCGATGGGCTGTGTGACGCATAATGACATTCCAGAGGACAAAACAACTGCATGCGGACAACCTGTTCCCATTAAAACTAATTCAATAAATTACTGTGACAGATTAACAATTCTGGTACGCTTGATTAGTCAATTATGCAGTCATTTATGGCAGCCATAAAAATGTCACACTGAGGTAGGAAAGAAAGTTGGGTGTTAAAAAGCTTACAGCAGATGGGTAGTGGATGCGATCGCTAATATAATTTCTTGGTCTGGATTAGCGGCTGAGACCGGATGAAGAGTGACGGCTACTAAACGGCCTGTGGTCTGGGGAACGACCTACCTTCCATCACAGGGGTGCTGCACACAGGCTCCGCCTCACCTCTGCCCCTGCGTCTTCTGAGGACCGGCGTGCTGTGGAGCTGGAAGTGGGGGCTTGTCCTTCCCCCGTCCCCCTGGGTCTTGGCGGAAGTTAAGGGCGAGGGGCAGAGGAAGAGCTTCTCCTCCGTCCTCCCTGGGGAGGCGCAAAGCCTGGGGGAGAGCGGTGATCCTAGGTCTGATGCCGTCCTCTCCCCAGGGCTAGGTGGCTGGGTCTGCTGCCATGGAGGCAGGTCCGGTGAGTCTGGAGAACTAGATTTACAATAGCTTTCATCCTCAGACAAAGGCTTCACTCCCCTGGGGCTGTCCTGAGATTCAACCCCACCGACAGGTGATATATGCAGGGACAGATTGCCCCTCCTCTCCCTGGGAGTCCTGATAACGGAGGGATTCTCTAACCCTTCCTCGTCCTTTACAGCTTGGCAGTGGAACATAACGGGCCGTTCAGTCCTATCGGTTTGCTGCTCCTCTCTAGCCCGTTCTAACCTTCCCCGCTCAAGCGCGCCGTGTTCTCTTCTGCACCTGCGCAGGTGCTCGTACTGTTTCCTGGCCTCCAGCCACAGCTGGACACGCTCACGGCTGGGCGCACTTCGGCAGGGCAGCAGGATGACCTTCTGGTCCCCAGCTGAGGATGGGCTAAGCTGGTCCTGATCTCCCGTGGCCTCAGGTCCCACGGTGTGAGTGGAGCTGGGTCGGGTCATGGCGGAGAACGCCGTCTTCCAGAATTGTAAGCCCTCCAGGGACAGGTCCCCGTTGAACTCTGCCAGCTCCTTGGCCAGCCTCGTCTTCACCGTCAGCCTACGTCCACCCACCACGCTGGAGGTGATTTAGAAATGGACATTAGTGATTGATTTACAACGTCACGCCTCAGCACTGCCTCATCTGTCATAGATCTCTATTGTGTGTATTACTCAACCTTCAAATCAATCAAATGTGTTTTTGAATTCACATCAGTGGTTGACATAAGAGGCTATTAACCTGGTGAGGAAAGTGATTTTACCTGGGTCTCCCGGGGGCGTCTGATGGGTTGCTGCAGAAGGGCTCCTGGAAGGTGGCCTCGGACATCTCCAGGTCTAAAAGGGTGGTGAGGATCTCGTCCCGGCTGGGGGGTGACATGAGGGGCTTCAGGATGTGGCCCCCTCCCCCAGTCCCCCTAAGGAGCTGGCTGCTGGCTTTCACCTGGGAGAGAGAGCTTACGGAGCGCGGAGAACTACTGGCCGTGGTTGACGTCAAAGCGTCGTTCCCCTCCAGGAGGTCCCCAGTCGGTGACCCTTCATTGTCAGCAAAAGAGGCAGAGGTCAAAGGCAGTGGTAAGACGGGGTCAAGGGCAGAGAACAGCAGCTCTTTCCTCTCACAGTGAAAGCCCTGGAAATGGCTGAGGCCGTGGAGTTTGCCTAGAGACGTCCCCCACTCTCTGCTCCTCAGCAACCTCTCAGAGTCCAGAGGGGTTGGTCGACTGGAGACATAGTCACCGTTTTCTGGCTTGTCAAAGAGGTCAGGACTTAGCGGGCCAGACAGGCTCCGATGAAGCTCCTCCCCTGAACCAGACAGTCTACTGGGCCTCTTCTCAACACTCAGCGCTAGGGAAGGGATTACCTCCTGGGTGATGTCACTCAGGAACTTTTGAGGCAGGTTCTTGTCGGTCAGAACAAACTGGTTGCCCATGTACAGGCTGGAGAATTCAGCCTGGCTGCCGATACCAATGGTGTTGATGTCAAAGTTGTAGTTGTGCGGGAGCTCTGGAGAAAGGCTGTCCTCTATAGAGTAGCAGCTGTCCAGGCCTGGGTCTGATAGGAAGACCGGGCTATCATCTGACATAGTGGGCTCCAGCTTCACGGGTAACTCCGGCTGCGAGTTTGCCTTCCCCTTCCGGCTTCGGGGCTTCCTTTCCTTGGGCGTTGAAATTTTTGGAGCCCTGGGTTTTCGTTGGGCTGGTAGGGGAGCTTTCCTGGGCCTTGATGTCTTGGCTGCAGCTGCAAGCTGTGTTGTGGTGGACGAGGCGATCTCTGTGCCCACCGTCTGGGTCGGGAGACACTGTCCACCTTTCTGCTGCCTCTTTTGCAGGAGCTTCTTCAGAACAGCCAGGCCAGATGTATCCTCAGGTAGGGTCTCACCGTTCCTGTGGCCTGAGTGAGGGGGGGTTGATTCAGGGGCGCCCTTGGGGGACATCACTTGAGAGGGTGCGCAGGCGTCAGCATTAGAGTCTGCTTTTAGAGCACAAGCCTGCAGTTGGAGGGGCTGCAGTTCAAGAGAAAAGCTTCGGTTGATCTCCATTATGGAGCTCTCACTGCCTTCAGACTTTGGTTTAATGGACTGGGAGAACTGGGAAAGTGTTTTAGGACCAGAGCTGGTCTGGGAGCAATCAGTGATGTCCCTGTGTTTGTTAGATGGCTGCTGAAAGGGAGGGACTGCCTCTGAAGATGACTCAGTAAGACAAAGCTCATCTTGTGGTAGCTGGGAGCTTTCACAGTCCCTGGTGCTTACAGGTGCTGGCTGTGCAGGATCCTCAGCCTGCTTCTTTTTTCGAGGCTTACGCGTTTTTGTGGTTGTAGTAGTACCGGAGTCACCACCCACACTAGTTTCATCACCTTTTTCTAGATCTTTTTTTCTCCTTCTTGGAGTCCCACTACTTTTCCTTCTCGCTGTGCACTCCTTTTTTACTCGCTCTGAAAGGTTTTTACCATCCTTATTCCGCTTCCTTGGGATGCTGGATTTGACACTTCGAGTTCGACTTCGGTTCCGTGCACCTCGGCCTAAGGACTCTAGGCAGGTGTCCTGGCTAACAGAACTGAGGCAGGGATCATTGAAAGGGTTCATCAGCCCGTCAGATGACATGGCTTCCATAAGGGGATCACTGGGGGACCAACACCGGGGTGGCGTTGAATCAGCAGGGCTAGGTGATCTCTCAGACAGGTAACCCAACTCCACCATCACGTCCGTGTACTCGGCGGTGTGGTCATCAGCCAATTCACAGTAACATGGCCGGGGGCATGGGAGTGAGGGGCGAGTAATGGCTTTTCTGACGCCTCTAGTCCGTCTAGGCCTCTCAACCCCCTGCCTGAGCCTGGGTTTGGGAGGGCTGAGTAGAATCTTCTTAGTAGCGGCAGGGTTGACCTTAGATTTCTGTTTGGCCTGTTTCTTAGTAACCTTGGGCTCAGTGAGGGGGACCTTGACCGCAGAAGATTCTGGAACCTTGGGCCAAAAAGTCTTGAGTGGGGCCATTTTAGTGTACGTCTCCAGTCGATCAGGTGTCAGCACCACCCTCTGCTCCTCAGCACTCACCTTGGCCATCTTCACTAGCATGTTCTTTTGACCCTTGAACCGGTTTATGATGATGTATTTGATGATGATGGGCGGCTCCCTCGGTTCCTTCCTGGAAATCTTCCGTCGTTTCTGGTATTTGAGCTCCTGTGTGCTGAGGACGTAGCTGTCTTTGAAGCGGTCTCGGAAGGACAAAGGGTGCTTCACGCGAGAGGTCCCAGAATGCTCCCCGTCCTCACTGCTGTCATAGCTCATCTTTCGCTTGGCCCTCAGGGTGTACTTGCTGCCGGGCAGACCAGAGGCTTTTGTGCAGGTCACTTTAGCAGGGAGCTCGGCCAGTGGGGCCAACCTGCCTTCCCCGGGCGCCTCAGTGGGAAAGGCAGAGATTGGGACTGGGGTAGAGGACGCAGCTGTGGCTGATAGTGTGGTAGGGGCCATAGCTGGGGAAGATCCTCGGGATTCTGGCAGTGATTCCGTGAGTCCGGCCTCCTCTGCGATTGACTTCACCGCTGGCTTCGCCTCCGTGTCTGTGATCTTCGGACAGGCTGGCGAGATGGACGTGAAGGCCATGCCTACTAAGCCGTCTGTGCCAACTTGGCAATCCGTGCCTGGGCTTTCTGCTGCGTTGGCCTTACCCTTTTGGACTGCTGCCGCCGACCTCCTCTTGCTTAGCTTTAGCCTGGACCGGCGGGGCTCCACCTGCTCTAGCTTAGCACAGCTGTCGATGACCTTATTACCCACCACCTTCTTGGTGGGTCTGCTAAGGCAGTTGGAGAGAATGACACTAGGGAAGAACTTGTAGTGAGCCTCCTGCTGGGCCACTATGGTTCTCTCAGTCTTGTTCTCCTGATAGTCCTCATACCGGATTTTCAGCTCTCCCATGTCCCCCTCCTCGCTACCTTGGCCCATCTCTCCCTCCTGCGGTGCCAAGAGCTGGTCCTCTTCTATTGGGCAGGGAGCTGGGGTTACGCTGTTTCTCAGTATGGGGCTTTTACAGTCTTTCTGACCCAGCTCCAAATCGGTCTTACTGGGGCAGTTCCTCAGCTCGGAGTAACACAGGGAGAAGCTCCTATGGTTCTGCAGGATGGACAGGCGATTTTTCTCTACATTCTTTATACTACTGTACTTCTTCCTGCTCTGGGTGATTTTCCCATTACTGAACGAAAAGCCATCCAGGTCCGACTCATCTAGAGCCATTGACTTCTTGTCATAGGTGTAAAGAGGCCGAACAACGTCCATTTGGTCAGCACAGATCTGAGAAACCTCAGCCTGGTTGGCAATGTTACAGGGGATGGGATGTTTGACCGGCTGAATGTAGGGAATCTCTTTCTTCACTTTGAACCTCGTGGAGCACTCTTTACTGTTTTGGCCGAGGAAGAGCTTTTCAGCTACCTCCTCTGTGTCCAGTGACATGGCTTGACGGTGCTCCGGATGTTTGCACTCCAGGAGGATCTTGGCTGAGGACGGAGGCTCCAGATGGACAGTCTCCCCAGGAAAGGGGTTCCTCTTCCCCAGGATCTTATCTGTGACAGTGAGGGACGAGTGGGTCCTGGATCCTTTGTCCGTTAAAGATGAATCTATGAAGGAGAAAGGAGAGCATAAATATATATATTTTATTTCAATACTGAATGAAAACCACAAATGATATGTAGATACGTAATACGTAAGCAATAAGGCATGAGGGAGTGTGATATATTGGCAATATACAGTAAGAGAAACAACATATAGCACATTGGCAAAATCACAAACGGTTTCATTACTGTTACAAAATGGTTACCCATAGAACTAGAGCATTAAAAAGTCATGTGATGACATACCTGTGGTATATGGCCTCATATAGCACAGTTATCAGCAAGTCAACATTCAGGATTCAAACCACCCGATTAATATGTAGTTTTACATCCAAATCGTATACTTTACCACTGTTTTCATCCGCAGCACCATCAAGCTGAGGAATGGATAGGTTGGCAAAGAGAAAATTGTCACCGCTCCATTCCATCTCATCATCTGAGGAGTCTTGGGGTTCTTCACTGGAGCTCTCCTCGGCGTCCTTCACACCAGATCTAGGGAGAAAGACATTGATTAAACAATGATGCAAAGCTTACACTATTCACATTCACAGCTCACTGCAAGTGACCTTTATCTTGCCGACAAACATCTGTAAATATTTAACTGTAATTCTGTTGTTTTCCTAATTTAATAGGTAAAAAACGTACAATAATGAGTTGTTATTGGGCAAAATATGAAAGGTAAAGTAGAGAAGAAAAAGTTGTAATAAAAAAAGATCTGTCACCTCCGTCTGAATGACTGTTCTGGAAGGTCGTTATCCCATCTCTGTGACATCATCAGACTGAGTTCTGCCTCCTCCCTCTCCAGCTCAGGTCCCTCCTCCTCCTCATCACTGTTGTAGTGAATGTACCCTCCGCCGGGAAGAGAATGCTGGGAGTTCTGCCTCATCGGGGCCGCCCGGTACCCATCATCCTCCAGGCCTGCTAGCAGGTCAACCATTGCATGGTCCTGGCTGCCATCTGCATCATACATACACACAAACAAACACACATGATCGGGGGGATCCCTGCATTAGCTATGCTTTATGAACAATAATTCATACAAAAGACGTAAAGGTCAGTAGGATGAGCGGTTTTCCGTAAACAGTATGAACACAGTAATCAGTACAATCAGTGTGTTCACTAACCAAGAATGGGAGAGTGGTTGGATCTCTGTGAGCGGGGCAGGAAAGTCTGACTGCTCTCCAACAGACTCAGTATAGCCTCCTCATCCACAATGGCCTCCTGTTCTTCACCCCTGCCTCTTTTAGCGTCTGAGTGGAAGGAAAAGAAAGAGCGTTTTCATTACTGACAGACTAGGTGTAATCCAAATGACAAGCTGATTTCCCACCTGGCGGGCTACATTTGACCAGAGCCCTACACCACACTGAGCGGATCAGCGTAAGGCCCAGACGGGCTCTATTCCGGCACCAGTTGCTTTGCCCCTCTGGCATTTCTACTGGCCCGTCGGGATACTTGGCAGACGGAGCGATCTGATTAGGCTAATGTAAATCAATACTTGTGAAACACTTGAAATTCAGCCACGGTTTGGACAAATGCCGACCCACCTTCTCCTAGAGGCAGAGGGGCTGACACACAGAGAAAGCTGTCGGTTATCACCTGTCGAGGAGTCTTTATGCACCTCCGTCTGGTTGGCAGGAGTACACTGCACCTCCTCTGGGGTTAGGACATCAGGGTGTAGAGACAGGTCAACTGAGAGCGGATCCTCCAGGGTGTCTAACACAGACCCACACTGAGTCCTGTTTTTAAGGGAGACAGATTAAAGGGAGTGCAAGGGCCACGCCATGGTTATCACCCAGGGCATAGGCAGGCCAGGGCCCATGGAACCTAGTGATCCAGCCATCGCCTTTCATCAGAATCACTCCCTTTATCAGGAGATACACGTGCAAGGCGTGAGACCGTGCTAGTGTGAGAGTGAAAGAGAGAGAGAGCGACACAGTTTGAGTGCGTCTGTGTGAGAGAGACAGAGGAGGAGGTATGAATGGAAGCTGGGCTCTCCTCCAGATGCCTCTTGGCTAAAGACAGCCTATCAGGCTCCGCTGCCTTGCATCGCTTAGCAACACTACATAGCAACTGAAATAAATATTGAAAAATATCCAAGGTGGGACACAAAAGGTGGAAATAGCAATGCAGCAATTAGCAGAAAACCTAAATTTCAGACACATTTTCCATTGCTCCCCATAAAAGAATGAAACTAATTTTCTATTCTGTATGTCTTTATACCTCATTGTGGGGCGGATGAGTGAATGCAGAGGTCCTCCAGAGAACAGCCTGTGTGTGCATGACTGTCTCGCTCAGTGTTAATTAGTCTCGTCACTAATGACTTTGGTGGCTACGGTGGGGGGGGGGCCCGGCAGGTGTCAGGAGATTCCTGCAGCGATTAACACATTTCAGCTGCTAACTCTGCCTCATCTCCGCCGCCTCGACGAAATAGCGAGAGACTGTGTGTGTGTGTGTGTGTGTGTGTGTGTGTGTGTGAGGGGCAACACCAACAAGTCAGCCCGTGAGAGTTGTGAGCCGTGTGTGTCCCCGTCATGAAGTAGACGGGTCCTGTGCCAAGGCCCAAACTGCTTCCCATACCGGCCTGCCTGATAGAGACGTTTTATTCTCCTCCCCTGCTTTCATCCTGTTGGTATCGACTTAGCTTTGTGAATAGGAGCCATCTGGACCTGATGGAACCCAACACACCGGGCCAACTGTACTTTTATTTATAACAGGAAATTATTTCTGCTTTGCGAGGGGAGCATGGAAGGAGGGGGGGGCGCTAGAACATCCCCCTGTTTTTTTGGACCAGCCATCGGCAGTGTTGAGATGAACCAGGAAGACGTACTGTAAACACTAACCAATGGAGCGGAGGACAAAAACACAGAGGGTTTAACGTGAAGAATGAAAGGCAGACTCCATGTCAATTCTGTCTAAATGCAACGCATGTGGTCCCCAGAGTTGACATACTGCCCTGCTTATGCGATTGGAAGCGATGTGTGTTCACTCTCAAAGACCACCCCTACAGACCTTTCGAAAGCCCTTAAACCAAGCAGACTTACAGTCAAGGTGTCCTAAAAAGTGGGGAAGTGGCAGGACTGACCTATGGTCTATTAAAAGCTATATTGAGGGACCGGTTGGTACTTACACTTCAAACTCTTTTTCCTTCAGAATCTCCTTGAATCTCTTCATAAAGATTCTCTCACTCTCTGTCAAGGCAACAAACCCACGATCTGAAAGAGGATCAAACACAGGCGGCAATTCAATTAGTACACATTGATATACCATCTGACACACATAGGCCCGCAAATAAGCTCACTGATATGTGGAATTCAAGACAGACGCAGAGACAATGCTAGATTATCTAACAAACTATGTTCCAAAAGCAGACAATGGCACTTCTTGTACCAGAGAACACTATAAAGTACAGTATTCAGTCAACAGGCATGCACTCCTGCAAGACGTTTGACTGTAATGTTGACTTTAATGAATTCACTCACCCAGTGACCGCGGGATCTCTGAGATGACTGGTTCATTCACCCAGTGACCGTGGGGTCTCTGAGATGACTGGTTCACCCACCCCGCGACCGTGGGGTCTCTGAGATGACTGGTTCACTCACCCTGTGACTGTGGGGTCTCTGAGATGATTGGTTCACTCACCCCAGGACCATGGGTCTCTGAGATGACTGGTTCACTTACCCTGTGACTGTGGGGTCTCTATCTGAGATGACTGGTTCTTCTCTCGTCGTCTCTGCTTCTCATCCTCCCAGATGGCTTGCAGTCCAGGGTTCCTGCCAATCTGATCTAAACACAAGCAGTTTAAGACTTGATCAGCCCACATAAACCTATGCACTTCCCAGTCAGTCCATCAATCCAAAGTCGGTTGAATGAGGGCCTTTGTTTCAAAGACTACATTGAGGCTACATTCAGATCACAGATCCCAAGCCAACCTCTCAGAACTGAACACAGGCTGAAAACCGGTCCTTGTCTCCTTTTCAACAGAGTTTGTATCCTTTTTTGAGGTTGATGGAAAATGAACATGCCAAGACCGCATGTAGACTGTCCTGCTGTGACACATCTTTCGGCACTGTGACCGACACTCTGGGCACATCTAATGAAAAACACACCAGACAGTCATCCTGTTCCCAGCATATACCAGGGATGTGCTGTAACCAGAGAGTCCATTCTGAATCGGGATGTCTTGGGGCACATGCCAGCAACAGATGAAAATCACTGCATGTCCCAAACACAGTGTTCTCTCTCAGCTTCCAGTTCCCATTTCAATCTGGTCTGCCCTCGTCCACTCTACCCCTTCACCCCCCTCCCTCTCTCCCTCCCCGGATAGAAGAATTGAGGCCAGCGAGGTGACAGAGACCCGGTGAGCGGACAGTGTTTGAATTGGACCCGGTGGTCACTGGTCTGATGCGCTGAAAAGCAGAAGCCTGGCAGTAGGGTGTGAGACAGACACTTTGAAGGCCTCAACTGTGTTATGTAGGCTGCATCCCAAATAGGAGCCTATTGCCTTAGCAGGGCTCCTCCAGGCCTCTGGTCAGTTGTAGTACCCTATGGGAAATTGGCTGCCATTTGAGAAACGGCCACTGTTAGATGTGGAAGAGCCTCTAATGACAGTTACACAGTCCCAGCAGTAGTCACAACAATGCAAAAAAGAACAAGGGAAAATAAACGATATAACTATCCTTTTTTCTTCTTTCCTTTACAAAAAAGGAAGATTTTGAGTGAGGAATAGAAATGTTCAAATTAATAGACCAATGCAAATTGACCGCTTCTGTTCCTCACTCAAAACTTTACTTTTCAACTTTTTTGGAAAGGAAAGAAAAAATTGATGAATTATGGATCCGGCCCCTCTCTCGGTTTGTCCAAATGTGTATGGTTGTCCTTACTCTCAATCTCCAGGCGGTTCAGGATATCAGCAGCAACAGCATCCGCCTCCAGCTCACATGTACTCTGTTTGTCCACATCCTCCAGAAATAGAGAACTGCATAGAAAGAAAAGCAGACAGGGAGGACGGGTGGGAGGCGGACGGGGAGGGAGGCAGGCCGACGGGGAGGGAGGGAGGCCGACGGGGAGGGAGGGAGGCCGACGGGGAGGGAGGGAGGCGGACGGGGAGGGAGGCAGGCCGACGGGGAGGGTGGGAGGCCGACGGGGAGGGAGGGAGGCCGACGGGGAGGGAGGGAGGCCGACGGGGAGGGAGGGAGGCCGACGGGGAGGGTGGGAGGCCGACGGGGAGGGTGGGAGGCCGACGGGGAGGGTGGGAGACCGACGGGGAGGGTGGGAGGCCGACGGGGAGGGAGGGAGGCAGGAAAGGAGGGAGGGAGACATCATGAAAGAGCAGTTGAGCTGACACAGACAAATAAAAAACCTAGCATTGTAGAGGACCACATTATCAGCTTGTGCAGGTGCAGCTCACCTGGGCAGGGCCTCCTCCTCCCATCGGGCCAACGTCCCCCCCAGGGTGCTGTCATTCAGTCGGGAGGTACTGGGGCTCTTCCAGGGGCTGGTTCCAGGCTTGTTGGTCAACCCTTCTCTGTCAGGGCAGGATTCTTCTGTAAGATGCAGGAAAAACACACAACACAATCCCAATAAATGACTGTGCTTTGGCAAACTCACCGGCACTCCTGACAGAGCTGTTCACATAGGAGAGAGTGAGCCATCACCAGGACACCAGCGGAATATTTCAAACAGAAAATTGACATTTGAGAAATGTTGCTAACTTTATTATAAGAACAGATGTGATTGCACACATTGTCATACTTTGTCCTACTGCCCCCCCTTGAAAATCAAACCAACAAACATGAAGTTTCAAGCACCGTGCTCTAACAAGTAACTAGCTTTCTTGCTCTACCAAATTAAAACTAGCTTACATGCTCTACCAAGTAACTAGCTTACATGCTCTACCAAGTAACTAGCTTACATGCTCTACCAAGTAACTAGCTTACATGCTCTACCAAGTAACTAGCTTAAATGCTCTACCAAGTAACTAGCTTAAATGCTCTACCAAGTAACTAGCTTACATGTTCTGCCAAGTAACTAGCTTACATGTTCTACCAAGTAACTAGCTTACATGTTCTACCAAGTAACTAGCTTACATGTTCTACCAAGTAACTAGCTTACATGTTCTACCAAGTAACTAGCTTACATGCTCTACCAAGTGTGATAAATCATTTTGTAATTGTCTTCTCCTGATCCCAGATTACAAAATAACTTTCAAGTTGGAACAATCATAATAAGAGTGTAAACAGGTGACAATACATTATTTTTTTGGTCTTTGCAAACTTCTTTTTCATTGATTGGGTTAAATCCAGAAGAGGATTTAACATTCAAGGCTGCTCTTTGTCTGGGGAGTGTTGTGTGAACATATATATTTTTTTGAAACTACTAATCTGAAGCAGGGGTGGGATTCTGGTTGATTTATCAACCCCTCCCATGCGTGATGCTGTCATGCTGAGGTGAAAGTCAATCAGGCATGTAGAGCATTTCAAAGTGGCCATACCTGCCGGTTGGTAGCATCAACACAGACCGGGATTAGCCCTCAGTAAGCCTCAGACAAGATCAAACAGAAAAAGCCTATCTGCTGCTTTCTTTCAGGAGAGAAAGTTTGGGGAGGAGTTGGATGTCACAGCCAAGTTCACGATCAGACCCGGGGGAAACCTCTGCCGCCTCCCTCCCACAGAAGTGACTCAGCGCCCCGGCCCTAGCCGCTCACCGGTGTCATTCTCACTAGGAGATATCAGATGTCCCGGCTTGGCTTGCTGCCGCCCTTTTGTTTTGGTTGCCAGAGGTGAGCGAGGATGTACAGCACAAACGTCAATGAACACCCAAGTGAAGTACGGAATTAATAAAACCTCCATATTAAAGCCCTTGTTGTTTTTTTCTCTAGACGGACGGTGTTTGTTTGTCCAGCTGAATAAGAGACATCTGATATTAGTGAAGAGAAGCAGAGCTGACTGAACGACTCTCCACCTGCAAGACTGGATGACAGGCGGGGATGTGGGGTCTGGAGCTCTGGGGCTGGTGGATTGTTCCTTGTTGTCTGCAAGTTCAACAGGCTGGCATGGTTCCAGAACGTGTCTCCTCCTGTTCAGAATCTATACCAGGCCTTGAATGGTGCAATACAGCCTTTAGCTGGGCCATTCTCCACACAGTCAGGAATTTGTAAAGTTTTGGGGTTGTCCCACATCACACGCTGACCTGGACGCATGGGAGGATAAAGAAAGGGGGGATGTGGGCGTGCGGGGGTGTGTGTGTGTGTACGAGCACGCGTCTGTGTGAGATAGGAGAGGCATCTCAAGGCCAGTGTCCAGAACTCCGCTAATGCATCCTGACACAAAGCATGGCAGCCCCCCCCTCCCTGTCCTCCCAAGAGGAGTGCAGGGCTGTGGAGGAGGAAGGAGAAAGAGGACTCGCTCTAGCCTGGGCCGTCTGTCCAGCAGTGCGCGGACGTGACAAGCCGTGTCCCACACCAGGCGTCAGTCTGTCACACGCCGGCGCTGCCCCAGCCTGCTCCTGTCCCCTACGGCAGCTGGCTGGAGTTGGCCCATCGCACTGATCCTGGGTCAGTTTCGGCTAACCGGAGCGGTGTAGGACAGGGCCCAGGCAGGGCGTCTCTCACCTTTGCGCCGCGGGTCCCTGCGGAACTTGACGGCTGCCAGGCTGAGCAGGTTCATGCCATAGAGGTTGTAGTCGATGAACAGCTGCAGCAGGTACGGGATGTGGGCCTCATGGGGCTGGTAGCTCTTGTTCATCACAGCGCCACCCTGTAACAGCTCACACACCCTGGGAACACACACCTTAACTATTAGAGATACAACCAGGGAACACACATGGCGTCTTCTATTTGCACATGTTTTTAAGGGTTCAGAAACGACAATCCATTCCCAAGTCCACATCATCTAAACACGCCCAAAACAAAAAGAAACAGATCGAGTCCCAGACGGTCTCACTCAGCTCGGATATGTTTGTATTTCATCCACCTTGAAGTCTACGGTGGTTGCCGGGTAGATAAAATGACAACAGGCCGTTTTTCATTTTCAATTTGAAACTTCCCACCATTCTTTTTCTGTCATATATTCATGATAGTAATGTAGGCTGGTGATTGACTGACTGATGTGAAACATGACAGGGGCTCTAGACGCCAGCTCCCAGCACTAGGTCAGAAATCAGTATTCCTGACCCCTCCCGCTCTCCCGTCCCCTCTCCCCTCCCTCCCCTCCCGCCAAGCCCCCTCTCCACGCCCCCCTCTCCACGCCCCCCCCTCTCACATCCACTCCCATGTTCTCGGCATTGATAGATTACAGCTTCTGAGTGCACACATACACAAGCACACACCTTCTCTGTAAGTCTCCAACCGGAGTACGCACACACACCCTTTCTGTCCAAAACACAAACACACAGCAAGTGATGGTCAACAAAAGCGTGGTGGTCAATATAATTAGTAAGCACAAGAATCAAGCACACACATTCTGGCAAACAGACAGACAGGTGAAGAATGCAGCGTACAACTGTCTTACAAGAGACAAAGAGTAAAACACCCTCACCTTTTCACCATCTGAGGATTGTACAGATATATCTTCATAAACTGCTTCTCCTTGGCATGGTATCCATAAAAAGGCCTGGAGAGAGATACCACAGTCAACAACCTCTTGGGAATACATCATAATACCAAATATGGACTTGTCCTACTGTTCAACTTCTAACATGAACACTGTCAGCCTCCAGACTAAACCCTGGCCCCTTTTCAATGTATCTTCTCTTGATTCGTCTGATCCTCCCTCATCCCCCAAAACTACAAGTTGAGTGGTTCACCATCACCCCAGTTAGGTACATTACCCCCCCACCCCACCCACGCTGTGAAGCTGTCATTGTTAATCAAGCACAACACCGTGCGTGTTTGCCAATTCAATTAAAACATTGGCTTTCTGATACAGAGCGAGTGCTACCTCAGACACCATGGGTACGTGCACAGACGTCTATAAACAGACCTATCGGTCTAGAGACTGGTGCCGTCACGCAGGTTGTATTCTTACTGGATGAGACGACACAATGTTAACATTTCGACCAGTTCTTCCTGTCCATCTCTGGTGTAATCTACAAATCAGAACGGTCCTAAACTTGAGATTTTTTATGATGATCGAGGATCCCCCCCACTCTGGTTTATCTACACCACTGGCTGTCGTACCAAACCTCCAGCGCCTCACAAGAGGTCTGTCGTACCAAAC
>JACXGJ010007763.1:15667-29421 GCA_016801105.1 Esox niger
CTGTCGTACCAAACCTCCAGCGCCTCACAAGAGGTCTGTCGTACCAAACCTCCAGCGCCTCACAAGAGGTCTGTCGTACCAAACCTCCAGCGCCTCACAAGAGGTCTGTCGTACCAAACCTCCAGCGCCTCACAAGAGGTCTGTCGTACCAAACCTCCAGCGCCTCACAAGAGGTCTGTCGTAGCAAACCTCCAGCGCTTCACAAGAGGTCTGTCGTACCAAACAACCAGCGCCTCACAAGAGGTCTGTCGTACCAAACAACCAGCGCCTCACAAGAGGTCTGTTTGTAACGCAGCAATTAAGATTAAAATTTTCATATAAAACGTGTTTTAACAGACATAGCCAAAATAGTTGTTTCATTTCAGGTTTACTAAAACAACAGGCCTTAAATAGTGTTGTCACAATACCAGAATGTATACTTTGATACGAATACCAGGTAAATTGTGATACCCAATATCGAAACAATAATCCAACCATAACTCAACATAAAGATCGCCACAATAACTGATTTACTGTGATTTATTTATTCCATTTTTACCTGTCCAGTATTATTATTATTTTTAAAGGATTACAGATATTCACTGTCTTTCGTTTTTTTTTTATAATCAGAGGGGGACAGGGGAAGTGGGTGACTGAACCTGCAGAGAAGCTGTTTACATACAAGGAGCTGTATTGTCATCACTGGATCCTGTGCTGTATCCCATCCTATGTTCAGAACCAAACAGATTCTATTTAAATGGTACAGATAAACTGTGTATTAGGACGTACGTTGGGGGCACTGAGTAAGGAGACAACATGAGTATTGTAAAGGATGAGGAGCATGTCCTCCATCCAATTCTGAAATTCTTTGTGATTATCTACGATAATAATAAAAATGAAGCTGGCTTGTTTGGCTGTCTGGAAAGAAGACGCGGGTAGGTTGAGCCTGCAGCCATGATTGGATAACAACCAACGCTGTTCCCCTTCTCTCACTTCACACGCCCGTGCACGTGCAGCTCCGGTCCTTTCCGCCCAACTTCCCTTTCTCTCTCCAAGCATGTTGTGTGAATCAGAATCCCCGGTTGTCTAAATGTTGTTGATCTGGGTATTGATCTGGTTCTGCTAGGAGTCAGCCAACGTTGCAGAGGCAACCGTATTTTCCACGTCAGCGCGACACTGCAGATAGTAGCCAACCCCGTTCGCCAACCTCCTATCGCTGAATGTTGCCAAAGTCTTGCTTACTTGCTAGCATTATGAATGATTCTTTCCCAAACAGGTTAGGAGAGTGATTGATCAGTGGAAAACAAGATACAGATAACTAATTGTGACTGCATGATAGTTGCGGCGTTTGTCCGCAGAGAACGTGGGGAAGACACGGCCCTTGCAATAAATACAGACACCAGGCGGCCATTCATTATTAAGGCATACTGTTGATAATTAAACAGGACAAAATCCATGCATTTTCAGCTGTCTGAATAATCTCTTTACACCAATATATGTGTGGGGAAAAAAAGTGGACAGACTTCCTCCAATACCACGATTTCTGATCACAGGTAAGTAGTGTGTGTGAAGTGGATATTACTTCATCTGATGAGGTTGACACGCCTAAAGCATGTCCTAACCACACCCCTAAACCATGTCCTAATCACAGTACAGACGAATGCTGGTAACTGCAGGATTGTGCACCACGCATCATGGTTTTGCTATTGAATGCATCCAGATACGTTTGCATAGATAAAGATCTCTCCCTTTATAAAAATATGCACTGTCTCCTTAAGAGAAGTGGTCTCTGCATAGCCAGAAGCTACCGGTATCTTATTGGAGTGTAAAAGGGCTCTCACCCACAGACATTGTTTGGTGAACAGTTTCAACATGTCTACATGCCATGTTGCACTATCCAGGTGTTTAGCTATGCTGTGTGAGGCCCGAATGGGGAGCAACACCTCCCGGGCAGCTCCAGCAGATAATCAGAAGCCTGTGTGGGTCAGCACGTTATGGGCCACGACCTCATCGATTCTCCGAATCACGTCTGATAGAGGTATCAAATTGAACACAAAAAGAACCAACTTGGAAAAACTTGGGAGTACTGTGGAGAAATGTGTAACAGCAGCCCAGATCTCGGCGTGGCCCCGTCTACAGGTCCTTGTATATTTACTTATTCTACGTACTCATTCCGGCCACTCATTCGTGTTGAGGAGAAGGAGACCAGAGCCTGAACTGGATCTCCACCGACCCTAGCAAAGAGCAGCGACGCATCTTACAGAAAGACGGCGGTTACTTACATGCCAGAGACCAGTGACACTTTAAAGACATGCTGCGCGTTGGAGGAGGGGTTTCCCATGGACACGTTGAGGGCCCTGTCGATGCTGAAAGCCACCTGACGCAGGTAGCCTTCCGCCTGCCGCCCGTGGCCGTCGTAGGGCACGTAGAGGTACGGGAAGACACCATGGAGATGGAGGCACGTCTTCTGACCTGAAAGACACAGGAAGAGGCAGAACGGACAGGTCCGGTTGAGAAAGAGAGAACTTCAGACATACATTGGTGTTTGTGAATGGGAGAAGCGGATTCCTCAACCTCTCGTGAGAACTGCCGAATGGAGTAACAAGGCTTTGTGCCTTATGGAGTTAGGGTTCCACTGGATCATGAAACAAAACAGAAGTAGCAGTCAAACTCTTAAAATGGTCATTTAACACAAAGCAAACGCTGTGCCCACGTTCAACATACCTCCAGCCTGTGATGCAGTCGGTCAACAGACAGGATGATACTGACAGTCTAGTAAAACGGGACCTGCACACAATGTAAATGGACTGGCGCCTCAGCTGGGGGAGGAAAACTCACCCAGTCCAGTAAAACAGCTCTTCTACAGTATCCAGCCGCAGGAAGGCAAACGCTGCCCGCCAGCGCTGCTCAGACAAACCCACGGAAACAACAGAGACCTATAAAGGAGCCTTGACTCATGAATGCACTGCACGCCACCACAGCCGAGAACAGGCCATTAGCTAAATCACCGGCTAGCATAAGAGGTACTCTCCCTCTCCACAAGGAAACGGAATGGGCGGTGGTGAGGCTGACACGGGATGAGGTCCTGCTGAGGATGACTGACGCGGGAGCGGGAACCGAGAACAGCCTCGCGCGGCACCGAGCCAAAATCAGACGGGCCGGTTCTGGTCCGACCCCCCCAGCTGGCGGCCTCGTCCTCACCGGGCTCGGGGTCGTGGCCGAGGTGTGACACACGGGACTGACCTCAGGCCTGCTGTCGGACACGCAACGCGACACCACGCCGCTCCCCGATCACACTGGGAGCTTGTGTCTGGGGACGGGCAAGGTTCAGTGCAGGGCAGATGCCATGAGACGGCTGGACCGACAGGAGGCTCCTCTCCCATGGTCAGCCCCATCTGCCTGCCGGGTCGGCATGCCCCCCCCCCCCCCGACCCACCATCCACCCACTGCAGCAAAGGGACCGAGGAGGGGCGGTGGGCGACGTGTAGTTGGTAATGGAGTTAACCATGGGTTGCCTGGGCACTTCGTCGTGGTACTCCCGGCCGAGGCCCGCCCACGGCGCGACAGATGCCGCGCCGTGCAACACTGTGGCTTTGCATACTCTGAGCCAGAGTGTTGGATCTGGAGCCGAGGTGAGGAGGGAGTTCTACAGAGAGAGCGGCCTTCAATAAAACAACATCCAGTCGGCCTGTGCCTTCAAAATGTGCCGGGCGTGACAAAGGAGGTGGTGGAGACACCCCATTGGCTCTCAGTTCCTATGTCCTCAATTCATCGGGTTCACAGGAGAAGAAGGTCAAAGGACCTGGAGTACGAGGCGAGGGGATAGGACTCGAGGAATCAAAGAGGGAACGTTGTGTTGTGACATCAGCGCTTCAACATTGGCGGATGAGGGAAGACCTAATACGCTGCTCCTGTTGATTCACCCCGTAGCCTAGTAACCTCACCTCACCTATAGCACTGAATATTTTATACCTCATATCACGGCACTTTGACTCTGCGCTAATAGTCCCCGTTCAGTTAGTCAACTGGCAATCGTTTAGTTGGTACGTATTCCTCGATTATATGAAATCCTTTATATTCATTTGATTCTGTTTATGAAGGGCTGTCATACGAGAAGGAAACAGGAAAACAATGTACCTGTGAGAAAACACTGAATATAAGCCATATTGGATTTACTGTGACCAAACCACTCACCTACATAAAACCGGGGGCAAAAGTACGATTTGAAAAGACAGTCTCACGGTGGGCAGAGTGGACACATCTTACTACTAGGGGGAACTGTCCACCTGAGGCCAGCAGTCAGGATGCCATTCAATCATAGCTGTTCATGAGGCTAAAACGATGTGTAAAAAGGGCCAGTATCTCTTCTCTAGGGACAAACCAATGGAGTGACAGGTAGGCTGGAACTGACCCAGCCTGGGGATGTGTCTGTATGGTGGGTACAGCTGGGTGTCTAGGTGTGTGTGTGTGTGTGTTTGTGTGTGTGTCTGTGTGCGCGCAGCAAAGGTAGAGACCCACTTGTATGACAGTGACACAACCCAGAGAGCTATACAAGACAGCCAGCAGCACAAAGGACGCCCCCCTGAAAAGCTGAGAGTCCCTCAGAGGGACGCGTGTGCCGCGCTAGCTAACGTTGAGTAGACACAGCCAGCGCTGTTTGTGAAGCTGCTCCTGCAGTTGCTAGGCAACGGGGGCCAGCGAGCAGCACAACCCCCTGACAGGCAGCAGGGAGATATAAACAAGTGATTCTTCCCACCCAGCTGGCCAGTTCAGAGCCGGTGAGGAAGGGGGGAGAGACACACACAGAACGTCATCTAGACAGCGTTTCCCTGAAGCACGCGGAGGATCACACCTGGCTTGGCGTAAACAGCAACACCACAGGTCGTCTCCGAAAGGCAAGACAGACAGGCCTTCTGGTCCATCAAAATGAGCTGAACATCTAACATTTAAATAAATATGGACAAGAACAGTCCAGTCAGTTCTAAAAACCTGGTTCCCTGTAGGTGTGTGAGGCAGGCATGGATGGTACACTAGCACTGATTCCCATCTATCCCAACTTAAATATAAGGACGTGTCGCGGGCCAACTGGTTCAACTGTAGCAGGAATCGCTAGGTTCCTCTCCTCACAGGGAAAACGGTTTCCTCCAGAACCTAGTGGGTCACCGGTTTCATAGAGTTGGGACTGCGTGAGGTCTGAGGCCTCTTTCCCTCCTGTAAGCCTCTCTTCCAGTCTGAGTAGAACAGTCCCCAGACACTCATCTGCTCCCGATCGACTGACTGACTGACTGACTCCTGATTTGTGAATGGGAGGGAGGACTGTTGAACAACTACCGGCAGATTATCTACAGAAGGAGCATGGAGATAACCTGCCACTTCCTCAATCTACTCTTCCCGTGCCCCCTCGTCCGTCCAACCCCCAACACGCCCTCTGTTCTTCTCCTTCCCCCCTCATCCCTCACTCCCTTTTCCTCCGCCTTGTCACTGAGATTCTCCTGCCGCTCTCTTCCCCCTCCTCTTCATCCCTCCCCATCTTCCTCTCCCTCCTCCAGATCTGCAGCAGGGCTGAATGACTCAGCACTCCGGCAGCAGGTCTGATCTCAGCACTGTACAGTCCGAGGGCACACTGCTGCCTGCTACTGTGCCCCTTTTCGCTCTGCCGAGCCACTCGGAGAGACAGAGACTGACCTGTGGATCACCCAGACAGACATCTCTCCCTCCCAGAGTTCCTCTCAGTGCACGGAGCGACAACAGTAGTGGCGGCGGCGGTAATAGTAAAAGTAGTTGCAGTAGTAAAAGCGCTACTAATCGCTATTGAAATTAGCCTCTGTGCGCATGCGTTTGTTTGTTGGGTTGTTTGTTTGTTTACAGGTTTTAATACCCGGGGGGGGACCCGAATCTACGGCAAGGAGGTTATAACAAAGATTATTTGACCTTGCATGTGAATTGAGGGGTTACGCGGCGACATAGCCGGTCCCCACTAGGTAACAGGCGGTTTAGGTAGGTTATAGGGACTATGTAGCCTAAACGTTAGAAAATGAGGTTAGAAAATGATTTAGATTTACAGTTAAGGTTTTTGTCGTGAAGATTGTGAGATTAAGGCCCTGGTTCATCGCAGCAAATCCCAGCAAGCAAAGGACAGTGGATGTTAAGATGCGTCATCCAAAGCATTGTAAATCCGGTTATGGTTCTTATCAGGCTGCCAGAAGGAATCACTCTATCCAGCCTTCTACAGCGGCACTCACACTCACAGGCCCCCAAACCACTACAAGGGGCCACTACAGCAAACCGATGAAAACGTAACCACGCCCAAATATTACCCCCGCCAAACACAAACAGGTCACTGCACCAACCTCAACTGGATGATTCAAGACTGATTCGAACCCGAGTTCTGTAACGATGCATCAAACTGGGACGCGGCGACTTTAGGAAAACCACATTTAGGAATGGGAATGATGTTTGAGGTCCCAACAAGGATGGTGAAAGGGAAAATGGGTTTTTGTGGGCATGTGCATCGGGCCAGAGATGAATACCCATTCATGTCCTCTGGAATGGACCAGATTGACGGCAGGAAGCGTGGGGTCACACAGAGCAGGAGAGTACAGAACCCTCTGTAGAATGTGGGCCCTGAGGCAGATGAATGTGGCTTAGGAGGGAGAGGACTGGGGGGACGGAGAGAGGGGTCCACGCGGAGGGAGGGGTCAGGAGCGCAACTAACAACCAGAATGCCCTAACCAGATTGGTCAATAACATGGAGGGCAGAGGTATGGATTATAGGCAAACCAGAACAGTCAATGAGGAAACATTCCCTAATGAGCTGAGCAAACCCAACCAAGGGCAGTGTAGCAGAGGCTCACGAACACTGCCTGAACCCATGTTGAGTACACAATACCTTGCTGGCCATTAAAACGTAAGAGGATGGCGATGAGGGGTTAATGAGACCTGCAGAGATAAAAGTCTAGTTCAACGCCGGTACCGCCACTACCTGTTGAGTCTTAATGCCAGGACACGGAGACCAGCTTGTGGTACGCAACCCCAGCAGCCAACGACACACGGGTCTGAGGATGGATTCACGCGCACCTGATCAGGTGGTGACAGGTGGAACACATGCACACACAGAGGTAAGGAGGTGACGCACACGCACACACACATGCCTGAGCCGGTCTTTCACAAACAGAGCCGTCCGGGTGAACAGGCTGGCTGAGAGCCAAACAGATGAGGCTGTGGAGCAGCTCTGGAGAACAGGGGGAGGGGCAGGGAGAGACAGCAGATGGAAAGAAACATGGGAAGAGATAGAAAAGAAACAAAGATGGGAAAAGATAGAAAGAACTCAGGGAGACAGAGACCGCCTAAAGAGAGAAAAGAGGCACTAGGGATAGCAGAGGCTGCTCCCAAGAGGGAGATGCACCTGGCCCTGGTTCCATTTCACAGTACCAGAACCCCTCCAACCCCACCTTCAGGAGCACCAGCCGAAGACAAAGGCCAACGCCGCCCAACTCCCAACCTGACCGACTGGCCTGGCTTATCCAGCCATCGGGCCGCAGCGCTCGGAGAGGACAAGGCGTTGGACGGCGGGAACCATATAATGTGTTCCTGTGCCGTCGTAGGAACAGACTCAAATTAATAAACGCTCCAGCTTGGCTCAGACAGATCTGCACTGTCCTTTACCGCCCTCCACCCTGCCTTCTACGGGCTTTAACGGTGGACGTGTGAGTCATAATCCCATCGAGCACCAGACTCACGTTACAGCAAACGTGGGAAGAGCATCCCCCTCGGTCCTACCCAGGTAGAATCTCAGAGTCGCCGCCGTGACGCATGATCCCGTTATACGCGGGGACAGCATGGGGGGGCGGGGGTGGATGGGGTCGCGTGTTGGCCCCCTCACGTGACAGTTCGGTTCTGGGGCTCGATTCTACTTCGCAGGCGCCATCCTGCACCGCTGCACGGAGAACCGTCGTCGGAGAGAGGCCGCAGCGAGAGAACAGTGAGGAGAGCGACAGTCCTTTAAATCACACCCCTCTAATGGATTTACTCTGGTCGCTCGCTTGCTAAATTAACTTTGGGAGGGGTCCACGCAACACTGATCAGCCTAACAGAGAACGGGGAGGAGGCAGATGCGCCACTGCTTTAGAAGACGCTAAGCTGCATGGTATAGAGCGCTTTTCTCATAGCATGGCTTCCAAACTTTTGCAGTTACTGTACCCCCAAAAAGATTTGGCGCTGCTTAGAGTACCCCCGAAGTACCCCCTCATGTTAATTTCACTAGTAAGCCAATGGGGTCATGAGTGTACCCTGGTTGGGAACCACTGTCCTAGCAGACCCTACTTAAGGCCAATGGATGGGACAACTGAAAGACTGCCAGCCGTGACAGAAAAGTAAAAGGTGGAGGTGTTTGTTGGCATGCTGACCTGGCAGAGAGCCAGCAGGAACAAACCGTGTGTCTGGCATGGCACGGAGCAGACGTCTCCCAAATGCAATTAGCTAGTTATCAGAAGCTCATACGCTACCGATTACATCATGTATTCCACCGCAAACATTTAAACAACGCTTGCCTCTAGTATCAGACACTGCAAGTGCATGGCTACTATCTAAATCAAAGCAACGTTGACATTTTCCTACCACTGTCCAGCCAAGAGTTTCCCAAACCAGGGGTCGCGGTCAAGCGTAGGGTCAGATTTTAAAATGGTATTATGAGGAAAACTGGAAGAAGTACATGGAACTAGCGAGGTACATAGAACTAGGGTTACAAAAGAAACCTCTGGCAGCCACAAATCCGGTTAGGAAAAGAACATTCAGAGCCTCTCAGAACAGAGCAGACAGGGCCAGGCGATCAGCACATATAGTGACACCCAGTTGGTACATGATGTTAGGTTACTTGTGGCGCTCAAGGAACCAAGCTGACTACACCTGGTCCAGCAACTACCAACGGAACATACCCAAGCTTGTGCATTTTGTGATTGTTCAGACCAGGTAACTCTCAACACGTTTATTTGATTAATTTTTAAAGAGTGTCTCTCAACCTAGAAAAAAGTTTGCAGGCCCTCGGTGTAGAAAGACTCCGTGTGCATGTTGGTGTGTGTGAGAGGCAGATGAGGAGGAGGTGAAGAGGAGAGCCACAGACATTGAGGCGGGGTGATGCTATTTTTGGCCTTGCCCGGCTGCATGGAGCGAGGAGGCTGATGAGCTGTGCAGAGCAAGGCGGAGTAAAGGTGGAGAAGACAGACAGACAGACGCTGTTGAGCAATCAGAAGCGGGTTATGTTGATCTATTTACAGCTCTTTCTACCCCCTGTGCTCCAATCATACACTACTCTATGTGTGTGTGTGTGTATGTATGTGTGTGTGTGTTTGTGTGAGTGAACAAGAGGGTGAAGCAGGGGGTGGTGCCAAGGAGATGTGTTTGTGGCTGTGTGTGCGGTAGAGCGCTACTCATTAACCACCCGCTACCCTCTCTTTGCCACCCCTCATCCCTACGGCAATTTGGCCAGAGCGATAACGCAAGCAACCTCCCTTCAAATCAACCACCCTTCAAAGTGGAAATGCTAATCGGTTCTTTTCTGTCGCTAGAAACAAAACAAAAGGCATGTGAGGACGACTGTTTCTTTCTCTCCCTCTCCCACTCTCTTCCCTCCCTCCATCCATCCATCCCTCTTTGGCAAAGTGGTACATTAGTGCAGCTGCCTGGTCTACACTGCTCACTCCCCTGTTCTCCGTTTTCCACTGTTGGCCACGTCTACAGGTCTGGCTCAAACACACAGAAAACTCTCCTATCCTGTCTAAAATTATAGAGCCGTAGAACCAGCGTGTCCAGAAAAGGCTGTTCACTGACTGACCACTGTGTTCTGGAAAACCTGTAAACAGAACGAGACAATTATCTGTTTGGCGTTCGTCTACGGATTAACGGCTCGCTGATGGCATGGTGAGATTTTATTGACCTCCACCGGTAAGACTTGGCGGAGGATGTATGTTTTGGCCCACTGATGATCCAATCAGAGGACGCAAACAGGGAATGCAAAAACTGCCTTAAACAGTCCACTTTGACGATTAAAGCCACACGCCTGCAGTTTGCTGAATCAGCCCGTCACAAGCTATAGGCCGGTAAGCTGGCTGTGTACACAAACAAAATGTTTTTAATCTGGTCACTTTAGATAATATTTACATTATTAATCAGTCACAATGGATGAGTTTCCATGAAGCAGCAGCCATTACAAATCGGAAAACGATGTTGTGTTATCCAATAACAAGCAAGACGTTTGGCTAACATAAGCTTGCTAGCAAAATGTGTAACTATGTGCCGGCACTAGGAGTATGGGGTTATTGTGAGATACTTAACTTAACTGTGAGATACTAACCCTAACCGGGGCAACAGGGGCTTTCTTGTTAGCTAGCATGACTTCCCGGCCACCCACCAAGTTGAGGGCTACACAATTTTTAACGTCCCTCTCTGGTTAGGAAGCGTTTTAATGAGGCTGACAACAGTTGATCTCTGCCAGCCATCAGGTGATGAGCATTCCCAGCTGAAATGTCTTCAACGGTCTTCATGGTCCCCATTCTGCTTCATGCCTCATCCGTCCTCCCTGAACACGGAGTAACACCTCCACTGTGGCCTTAGAAGGCTTCTTCACCGCCAACCGTCTCCTGAGGTGAATATTAACACAGGCCAATGTCTTCAGCCGTGTGTCACCAGGCATCCAAGGCAAACAATCACGAGAGGCTAAAAGGCACAGAGACGCTTTTCTTCCCCATCCATTTGCGCGTCACAGGTTCCATTGTGTCATTGCTAGCTGAGGTCACTTTGTGGTGGTCTCGGGTGGTACCTGGAACAGAACGCAGAATCCTCCCCATGATGGTACAGCCATCTCGCCCTCCCCCTTTTCCCTCTGCACAGCCAAGTTTGGTCCTGGCACACTGCCTGACTCCTCAGCATAGACTGAAGCAAACAAGCCGGAGACAAACGTGACATCACCGCATTTCGATTCCCAGCACTAAGCAAGGGATATGCTACACACCCAACCCCCACCCTGCCTCACCTACATAGCGTACCCCCAGAAACATCTGGGAAAAGCTCCAGACTGGACCAAGCCTCTCCTGCTAAGTTTCGTAAAGACATTCCTGGCAATTCACTGTCTGTGTGCTGAGGAACAAACAGACCGGACTGTCCTGCCAACCCATGCCAGATATTTGAGCAGGCAGGAGACTCAACAGATGGCCAGACACACACACACACACACACACACACACACACACACAAACACACACACGTTTAATCCCAAATCAAAATGGTCCTTTTTGGAAATTTCTGAATGACGACGGTGGTATTTCACAACAGCACATCCTTTCCCAGATCACGTGCGTCTGGGACTTTTATCCATCCCAGCTGGGGCTGTAATGCAGGCTAGTGGGCTACGGCAGGAAGTTGGGAGTCCCTGCCCCCGAAAACCCCACGCTCAGTCTCCGGAGGGATACGAGTTGAGACTCCACGTGGTGGATGGGGGCCTCTCCGGAATGTCACAGCCGAGAATCGCACTCAGAATTCCCCCATCAGGAAGAGAATCGTATGAGTGGGAAGAAGCAAGCTCCCATGTCCCTTCCCAGGACCAGAATGTTAGTGTAACTTCAGATGCAGGCTTTTGCGGCTGCTTATTTGTCCGGGGTGAGTTATCGGCGCACAGCTGCACAGTGTCAGATATGGCGAGATTGAAAAACTGAGATGAGAGAGGAAGTCGATGGCCTCTCACTGAACCTCATCTCCACCCCAGCACACCTAAACAGTCTCAGCCACCCACTATCATCAGCTGGATGAGCGTCAAGGGGCGTGCGTGCGTGCGTGCGTGGATGAGTAATATGGGAGTCAGTCAGTGTTGCGTCTACGTGAACGTGTGCGGTTTGAGTAACGTGAGCGTCTCGGTCTGCAGCAGGCCTGATTGGTGACGGCCGCCCGGCCATCGATTCTCCGGCAGCTCAGACAGAGCTCACCCCGCCGGCAGCGGCCAGAGACACACCAAGGGAAAGCTTCATCAATCAAAGTCTACAACGGCATCTACTCAGCCACACGGTGGCTTCCAGGTGAGGACGCCGTAGCCATGGCGATACGTGTGTGGAGTATTGGGCGGGGCCAGAGCAAGCAGGAGGTCGGCCACGGCAGGGCCTTTATCAGCGGATGAGAGAGCAAGAAAGAGAAATAGGAAATGAAAACAGGCCGACAGATACAGACAGACAAGAATGAACTAGACTTTTATCTCTGCGGTTAAGCCTTTTCTTACCCCTCCTCTCTCCCTCCCTCCCTTGTTGTGAGGCCAGAAGCACTAATACCAGTGACCCTCTGAATCCGCCTCTATACCTCATGTTACAGTGCAGAGGGAGTGAGGGGAACAGTGTGTAATTAGCAGGCTGAAGCGGAAGAACTCGACCGACCCGGGCAGCTTAATTCCCACACGGCCAGACACATAGCCACGTCTGTCTGACCCGAGACCAGAACACTCCACCTAATGACGGGGAGCATCGGAGGTGACCAGAGCAGAACAGAACCAAGGAGGCATCGCGGGGCAGGACCCATTCCACTGGGGACAAAACAAACACTAAAAACCGGAACCTTCTGATCAAACTGATCATTTTTACCCTGAACCCGAAAACAGCCTGGTCAAATGGTCAAAAGGTCAAATGTTCCTCTCGATCAAAGTCTCCACAACTGTAGTAACACACACAGCCCCCCCGAGACACTGAATGGGAAACCTTGGTCCAGTGGAGGGCACTTAACGCCTCTGAACAGACTGGGGCCAGCAGTCAATCTCTTCCGTGTTCGAAGACTTTGAAGCAGTCAGACATCAGTTCAAATAGTCCAAACCAGAAGTTGGCATACATATGCATGTCCCTGTGCCACCAGAAGCTGTGTGGCTAGACAAGCAAAGGGTGTGTTGTTATAGAAATGCCTTGCTGATATTAGCCAGGTGGGCATAGCTAAATAACAACATGGAAACAGAACACAAGGAAACCAGGAAAACAGAATACATGATAATGGTTTAATACATGTTGTTCCCCACAGATAATGGTTTAATACGTCGTCTCCAACAGTTGGTTTCATTATTGGTTTAATTGACTGGGTTCCGTCAAGGCATTTCCCTCAGACGCGTATTGCAGTCTTATGTACAAACCGCTGATTTGTCTGAGCTTGGTCAGTTGGCAGCTGAGACGTTTATTATTTAAGTATTTTCTCAGAGTCTTCGCCAACGTTTGCCACGGCGATAAAGCACAGATGTGTGACTGCTCAGGTTGATGAGGCAGGGTGTCATTGAGAGAATTGGAAGAACATGACAGGGTCAAGAAGGGCAGAGGCCTGGGACCATGTCACGTTTTGACCGTGCCCCCCCCCCCCCCACAACAGGGCACATGGAGACAATGTGAAACGACACCTGCAGGGACCGGACACCTTTGACACAGAAAGAAAGGGAAGAAAAGGGAGTTGTGGGAAAAAGTATGAAGAAATCGGAGCTGTAGGGATTGTGTGTGCAGTAGCTGGAGGAGAACAAAGGAACAGAAGACAGGGAGTGTTAGGGGAGGGAGAGAGGAGAGCCAGCCAGCGAGAGAGCAGAGGAGAGCGATCAAGAGAGGGGGGATGTGGGAGAGAGGGGGGATGTGGGAGAGAGGGAGACACAGACTGTGACCAACTGGAGGGAAATTCTGGTTCTGCTGTTTCCAGCCTGAAAGCAGTGTGGTGATTCGCCCCACACACACACACACACACACACACACACACACACACACACACACACACACACACAC
>JACXGJ010007764.1:0-29321 GCA_016801105.1 Esox niger
CAACCAAAATAAACCACACCACTGTGGTAAAACACTCAACATAAATAGGTTCCCCAATTGGAGGCAATAACGAACACCTGCCTCCAATTGGGGAAACCAAATCACATAGAGGTGGCTAGAGCCATCTCTTTTGGCCATGTCCTGACTATGACCCCAGCCAGCGCAAAGATGGCTAGGGGCATAGCCAGGACATGACAAAGTATCAGGCTAAAGTATCGAATATCTATTTACATTTTAGGGTACTTTGTGTATTGGTTTCACGATTTGGAATAACAGCACTTCTATATGTAATCTACTGTTTTACTAAAATTTACTAAAATGCTATGTATGAAAATACTGTTCTGAAGTCCAGTTGACCCCACCAGACTCTGGTCTTCTGTGGTGATGCTCTGCCAGGCATCCAACGCTGACAAGCTTGAGTTGCTGTTTGTTTCTAAAGTCTCATCCTCAGCAAATTATTTGAAAATTCAGTTGGATTTAATAGAATCCTTTTTGGAGGTATTTATCTGTACGTTAGCGGACCACAATGCTCTGAACACTGCAGTTATATGACCACTGACGATAGGTGAGCCAGTTCCAGTGGCAGACCTGCATGTCCGAGCCATCACCGTGGCTACCCATTCGTCTGGTGGATGATTAGTTGTGTTGTTTGACGGCATTGATTCAAGTCTTAGTCTGCCCACAAACAGGGAGAGCCTTGCATGCAATGCTGCAGCCCCTTCCAGTGTGTGTGTGTGTGTGTGTGTGTGTGTGTGTGTTTGTGTGTGTGTTGCGTGTATGCGTGTTGTTTACCCCACCTGCCCCAGTGACACTCAGATGTGGTTTTGGCGCCACACCAGAGTCTAGCTAGCCGGAACGGCTGAGGAGATATGTGCTTTATGTTAAGGTGAACCCATAAAATAGAAAGCGACCAGTGTTTGGCCAGAACATGAGTGGGCAGTTTCTTGTTGGGTCACAATCGTTTCAATCTTTCTTATGTTTAAAGCCTCATAAAAGATTCTTAATTAAAGACAGAAACCACCTGATCCTGACAGAACATCACCTCTCTTTCTTTTTGCCGCACGCACGCGCACACCCACTTTCTCTCTTTCTGTCACTCGCTGTCTGTCTGGCCGTCTGTGTGTTCTAGTATCCTTTTGCTATTCTCTGCTGTCTGTGTGGGTGTCTCTTGTGGTCACAAAGTCATATATCACAATAATAATCTACTTGTATGGAAAGAGTTTGGTCATTGTTGTTTTATCCAAAACACATTTGGTTGGGGTTAGTTCCATTTAAATGCAGTCAAGTCTGGTAGTGATATAAACACTTTAATTTGAGAATTGAAACGGTATATATAAAATTCTAAATACATTTTAATTCACTACATGATCGGAATAGATTAAATGCTATTTGCTTGTCCTAAACCTGCACACTAAACTTTCATCTTCCATTCCTTATTGTACAAATACTATAAAGTTTTATATAATTCTAGGTTGCATGTTTACATTCTACGTAATTTTTCCATGATGAATGCTGGCTGATGTGTATTGAAAAAATTGTATTCCAGTATATAGTGCTTTTCTTAAAGACAGTACATGGAGGCAATCAATAACATAGTCACTTAATTTTGCCGGACCGTGTAAGCAGAGCCAGCCAAGAAGAACAAATGTCTCTGACTGCCTGAGATTGACTGACTGACTGACTGACTGACTGACTATATTGTAGTGGTTAGAGACAGTCTGCCACACAGGAGACCAGGTATCGAATCCAGCCGGCAACCAAACAATTTAGGATTAGTTGAGAGTGAACTAAACCTTCACTGGCTACAAGCATGAGTAACTACATATAGTGAGCCGAAAGTAAAAAAATGTTTTGGTTATGTTGCGATGGACAAACCGCAAACGACATGTTTAGCACCATAAATCGCTTGAAGTGTTGGGCTGTCTTAACGTGGCTTTCTCACTCAGGAATTTGCGGCCAAGGAAACATATTGCTCTCTACCAACTAATGCGCTTAATAGAACTTTGTGAAGAAATACATTAACTACACATAAAACTAAAACCACATAAATATATTATGTTGACTGACATACGTAGTTTTCCGACCACTGATGTTCTTTGAGTTTTATACAGACAATTAGTCTTTTCGTTCCTGTTCCACTTCGATTTATTTTTAAGTGTTTATGTGTTTAACTCTTAACTTAAAAGTAGAACCAAATCATTATGAAAATTGAAAGTAACTAGCTGACAGTCATTGTTTTCATTATTGGTACTGTATAGCTGTAATCTAGCCATCTACAGTAATCGGTTTCTAATTTACCTTGTTAAATGTACATTGTTGATATGCAGATGGCGTTCCAAACACTAGTATTCAGATTATCACAGGAATAGAGCATTGGCCAATTCTCACAACAAAGATGGCACTGGCCCAAAAATAGCTGCTGTTCACCACAATCACCTCTACTTGTGGCCTGGCCGAACTAGGCTTGCCTAATTTTTAGTTTTTACAAAATTAGCCAAAAAGGTGTTGTCAAATGTCTAATCACACTTAGAACTGAATGTAATGAAAGTAATGACAATGTACCAGAAGTCTACACAATATAATTATATTCCAACCATTAATACCAGAGAAAACACGTACAAGTCTGCAGTGAAATCTATGAGATCGTGACAGAGACCACACCACAAATTAATAATAAGAGGCTGTGCTTGTGAGTGCCGTATTTGGGAGAATATCAAAGCACTATAAAAGCTTATAGCCGGCTTATGTTCTGTAGCTTGACTAATGTCTCTTCTCATCTATTCTGTTGTTTTGTCATATGAATACATTACTTATAAGTGCTAACCCCATGGATGTTTCAATCCCACTCTTTTTCAGTGCTGACAATGTAGTGATAAAGTCAATTGAATGCAATGCATAGACTTTAATGGGATGCTAACACACACATCCTCAGTTTCAACCACACTGAGGGCAATGTAATGCTAATGTGAAAATGCTAATTCCCAACTTCATCGAAGCCCTCATTGCATTCCCCGTTGTAGGTTGATATGTCTCCATTTACATTCTCAAGAGAAATCTTTTGATGGTAGTCTTTCAACAGTATTTTTATTCAAGACCTCGCTCTGTGAATAAAATATATGGTTGCCCTTTGACCCTTGTGGTTTTACTCTGTTTTTGTTACTCCTTTCCTCCCGCCTTCTCCCATGGGGATTCATCTTTCTCACACTCATTCTGACTGTTTTTTTTTCCACTCCAGGAAAAGTGGTCCCTTTTTTTAGTTTTTTTTCCTCTTGTCTCACTCCTCCCGTTCAAAGTGTCTTGTCTGTCTACCGTTCGTCCCAGCATGCATAGGGAAGTCGATGCCAGGGTTCCGTGTCACCTGCAGGATCTGATTTGCATCTGTTCATTACCGATGCTCTCTTTATTTCTCGTCTGGAGACTTTAATGCTGTCTGTAACTGTTTTAGGCCCAGTAATACCCAGACCCATCTACATGCACCAGTTCTACTGTAGGGGTGGTGGAGTGGGGGGGGGGGGGGGGGGGTGAGCCAGTAGGGTGTGAAGAAAGGGGGCTGTATAGGGGTGGTATGCGTTCCCCAACTAGCCTACTGCCTAGGCGTTACAATGAACTGTTAGAAGATGACACTAAAAGGTACACACAGGATTTCTATGTGGAATATAGGTGAGGGGTGGTATGTTTCATATGAATAAAGTCTCCCCAACACAAACTGTGGAGACTGGAGACCTCTGTTGTCTAGAGTTTCTACATTGGCTGTTCGCCTCAGCCACAAATTCAAAACCGTGTTCCCATTTTGGGTGGGGAGGGGTCGTGGGGGGCGTCCTATTGTGACCCTCGAACAAATGAATGCATCTCATCAGCAATATCAACAGTCATCCTGCCACTTAACCCCTGATCTGATCTGTGATGTTGTTGTTCTACTTCCATGGGTTTAGGTTACTGTTGTATAAATGGCACAGAGTGTTGTCTGTCGTGCTCACAGCTTTTTTGATCTTCAACAGTCTCTGAAAGCCTGCAGGAGGACATGTTTAAGGAGTACGGATACACTCTAATTGCACCAAGGTCAGAAGATTGACTGTTATTTAGAGTATGTACTGTATTTTGTATACACACATAAGTATAGGGTTTGAGTTGGTTGTTCTTCTCCCTATAGGGAGTACTGTAAGGACTTGAAGCCATCGAAAAACAACACAGAGTTCCTGATGGATTTCAACCAGTACATTGACAGGAAGACTCCCAACGACCCTCTGTGTGAGTAGTTAATGCCTTCAATGGATTTCTAACCAATGCCTTTTTTCAGTGGCCTCCTCATCTTGACTCCTGAAAATCCATTGGTGGAGAAGGTCAGAGGGGATGGACCTCTAGCTTGGGGTTTTTCCGGACTTGGTAGTCAAGATTAGATCATTCCAGTAGCAAAAGGCCTATAGTTTTAGAAGGTATAAAGCTCCTTAACTATCAAACAATTAATTGAGGTGTTTTGTTTTGTGTGGTTTCTCAAAATCAGACATTAACAAATGCATTTTCATGTCATATAATTAGGCATGCCAATCCATTTGTGAAATTGTACAAGCTTAAAATAACATAAAAAATAAATATATATTCATCCTTACAGCCTTATTGGATTCCACTTTTCTCATATAGCCTGCATCATTGCACACTCACTGGAAGGGGCCACTACACCCCTACACCCTTGATCATTTAGCTTTGGGACACTTGTAAAAATGTGTGAGTGAATGTGCACATGGAGGGCTTGTGGAGTGAGGAGGGGTCCATTTGGGTTTGAGCAACAACAGAAAAACATCATGGGCAACCAAAAACCTCTGGGTTTTAAGTAGAAACCAGGTCCAACTAAACACCTTCCCAGTGTTTCCTCCATCCACTGATATGGTAGCTCAGAACAGCTGGCACATGGATTGAGACATCAGTTAACATCCCAATTAAATCACCCTAAAAGAGATTTCAACCATTTTTATGATGATCCTTCATTATCCCCAAACATCATAAATTAGGATCAGCACGACCCTAAACATGTTGGCGGTTAGACCGTTGTTCTGCGGGCTCCACTATACAACCAACGGGTCGTGAATGTTGATGGCTTAATCAGAAGAGGGGCTAACAAAACCTGCCCTCTTGGGTGTCTCACTAGTGAACCATTCTCTTGGTTTGGATGTCTGCGGGGATTTCAACGTGCAATGCGCTGCACTGTAAACGGTGGAAAGGCCATTGGGTCTCTCACTTTGTTAAACCCCTCTCTCCCTTGTGTTCACCTGTTTGATCCTCTGAAAGTCTGACCATCACATGCCTGAGTGCACATGTGTTAGAGGCGTCGGCTTTAGTGCTACACACGCGCACGCTCACAAGCGCACGCGCAAACACTCCAGCTAACAATATACCTTCACACCCCACCCACTTGTCCAATTACCGTGTGTTTGTGAGAAAGACCAGGTCTCCGTCAAAACACAAGCGCCAGCCGAGCAATAAAATAGGGTCAAATTGGACACGTCAGACCAATGGAGCGTCAGTCTCTGACATCTGACCAATGGAGAGTCAGTCTCTGACATCTGACCAATGGAGAGTCAGTCTCTGACATCTGACCAATGGAGAGTCAGTCTCTGACATCTGACCAATGGAGAGTCAGTCTCTGACATCTGACCAATGGAGAGTCAGTCTCTGACATCTGACCAATGGAGAGTCAGACTCTGACATCTGACCAGTGCATTTGCGAGGCACCACTCTGGATGGACAAGAAAGTGGTTGATGTTAATTACTCAGCCTGTTCCTCTCTATTACCTCTCTTATAAACATAGCAATGTCTACCAATGTTATGTTTATTGGTCTGATGTCTTAGTCTGAAAAGTGATAATTCAACCGTCTCAGTTGTCGTTTCGCGTTTTGTGTTTGTCCAGGAAATGTAGCTGCGTCTCTCAAAACTCAGATTCATAGGCCCGCTGTGTAGTCTAGTGAGATTATTAGGTCCGAAAAAGTAACTTCAAACATTTTCACTGGAAAGATCCCTCCAATAAAAAATCTAATTAAACAAAGTCTCCCCCTATTGGGGTATTAGTTGCCTTGGTTTCACCGTCTTCGCTCGGGAGATTGATGAGTGTTCTCCGCAGGACGGTGAGCTGCTGTGTGTGTATACTGGCTGTGCGCGTTGTTTGGCAGCACGGCGCGGACCGGGGTCTTACACGCTCTGCTAGTTCAAGCCACTGCTGTGGCTATGAAGTCCATTAGGATTCCTGGGCTGCCTTCAATAAGGGGCCCCTAATGAAAACCACTGAGGCGGGTTGAGGGGACTGACGGGGGAGTCAGGGGGACAGAATAAAGTGTTACACCAGCTGCTTTCTGTGATGTGTGTGGCTTGTCGTAAAGGGCGGGGGTACTGAGACTCAACGTTAATGGACTGGAGCGGCCTGTGAAAAGGGGGACGAAGCGGTCCCGCTTTGATCGGGCCGCGCGCTGCCAGGTAGTTTGGCATGTCGTCGTTGTGTTGGTTGTGTCGTACGTCTCTGGATATTACCGGTTCATTGCCACAAACACGCTGCGCACACTCCAGGCACACTTGGTTATTAAGTACTAGGTGATTATTTTACCTCATATTTGGTGGGTTACGCTAAAGGACGGACAGCTTGGGAATGTCTTGGGAATGTTTTTGCCCCTGCAGTATAATCTCTCTCACTGGCTTTTGGATTTATCTTTTCATTGTCTCTATACCGGTACCTTTTAATTAATTACACTGTCTGTCTCCTCTCTAATGTCTACACCTTCCTCCCTCTTCTTCTTGGTCTCCCCCTTTCTCTCTGCCGACTCCCACACTCCATCTACTTCCCCTTCCTCTTTTCCCATCCATTTACTCCTTTGTCTCATTGATTGCTGCAGTGATAAAGATTGACTCATAGCTTGTGTCCAGATCTCTCTGACTCACAGTAGGACTATGGGCCAGCATCTCAAAGACACTGCTCTTATTACCATTACTCATTGCCACTCTCTGAATGACAAATAACTGACCCTGGAATGATCCAGAAAGTTAAATAGAATTTAGAAGTACATTGATCCTAACCATGGTCAGTAATGCAATGATACAAATAACAACTTGAATTTTAATAAGGGTCTATCATGTTTCAAGATCATTATTTTATTGCACTTGTGTCATGCTACGTCTGTATACTCAAACCTCTGATGGATTTATCTAATTATGGATTTGTTCACCAGACCAGTAAATCAAGTAACATTGGCCACTTTACTTTCAGGTAATGTGGACCTGGTGAACAGATTGTTGCTAGATGCTGGGATCACGGCAGAACTCGTCAAGAAGAGTAAAGACCGTGCTATGCCGTGAGTCGACGTAACCATGCTCACAGAAACGTATAGCTCATTTATCAAATTAATATACATTTCACAAAGCCAGTGCCACACCCACTGTAAACACAAACGTAATGTTCTTTGGCTTTTCGAAAGTTTATTTGACGTAGGTAGTTATGGACATAAACACAATCAAAGCGTACACTGATAGGCGTTATGTTTACATGAATAGTTGTTGGAGATATGGAGTGTGATGGACGCTGGGTTGTGCTCTAGGCGACTGCACTCTATGACACACTACTACTATGTTTTATTTTCAGAAATGGAGTCCTGGCCGGGTTTGTGGCTACTGATGGAGGAATCACTCGCATCTTTCCTGAAAGGTATTCCTTAAGTTTAGGATTAGGTTGTGTGTAAGAATCTTCAACACAGAACATCCTCTTTCTCACACTTTCTCTCTCTGTGACCTTCAGCTTTATAACTTTCTAAGGGTAATCACATGTCCTATGTTCATTTATCAGTCATTTACAATTTACCTCAGGCTGATTTAGGCCTACAGATAAAGCCTTGTTTTTACCTTTATGACCAATATGATCTGTTCGATGGCATGTTTGCTTACAAATAAATCCCCAATATTGGTGTTGCTAAGTGTGGCTGTGTTTTTTAGTGCTGGACTCGACTGGACAGAGGACCCAGAGACTTATGAGTCAAGCTTCTATAAGAGAAGCTTGGACAATGACCTCTACATCTTCACACCAACACCCTACCAGGAGGACAACAACAGTAGGTTGCGTGATGACAGCGTTTGCTAATGCATTCACCTGTATACACATGGACACACACTAAGAACCTTACCAATGAACTCTCGGCCCTCCCTTGTCTCAGGGACTGAGCAATCAGTCCTGGTTAGCAGAGCATTGAACCTGGATATCGAGGGAGTCACACTCAAGCCAGCAGGTACGGACTCTCTTGCAACACAAACTGAGTATGTTTTAATGTCAACCTAGTACTGTTTCAGTTGTTCAGGTTTTGGGTTTTTTCCACATGAACAATACCTAGACGATGTTCCGAGTCTTTTCTGTCTATGAATGTCTATGACTTACAGCCAGGCTAATATTTCAATGTTTTTCAACTGGTTGTGTGGTTGATTGTAGTTGTGGGAGTGAAACTGGACATCAGTGCCTGGATGAACACCTTCATCACTGCTACTTTGAAGATGAATGTGAGTAGATTGAAATTAATGTATTACTTCCCATTTCGGTGTATCTGAGAATTAACTTGTTTTCTGTCCCCTACAGTGCAAAGATGAGATTTGTGGCTGTCGGAAAAATGATGAGGTAGAAATTTTACAATTCTTTGACAATACAGTTATTTGAAATAGTATTCTCTGACTACATATGCATATTTTTAATCTAAAACAAGATTGACTATTGTTAAAACTATATAAGCCATATGGTAATGTTGCAAATTCTGTGTGAGTTTAGTATGTGAACTGTGTGCTCCTGGATGACGGGGGGTTCCTGGTCATGGCCAATCAAGACGAATACATCAGTCAGGTGAGTCACTCTGGTCCAACTCTCATCCCAGTCATCAGTTTCAATCCTAAACAATTCAGTAGCCAACGCTGTCCCAACCAAGACCCAACCTGACCACAAGTTGCCCCAACATAACCCAACCTGACTATCTAAGATGACCCAACCAAGCCCAATCTGATCTTAAATGACATAACCATACTCAACCAAGAACCAACCTGACGCTGTTTATGTTGACCTACACTGACCCAACTGACAGTTCCTGACCCAGTCAAGACCCAATGTGACTCTAAGTTGACCTTATCAAGACCCACCCTGACTCTATGTAAATTCAACAAACCTGGACCCAAATAGATTTTTAGTTGACCCAGCATGACTCAACCATAACCAGAATTTAAATTACAGTTAAAACCCAATGTGCACCTTGACCAAATAAACCCCCCCCCCCCCCCCCCCCCCCCCCCCCCCCCCCCCCCCCCCCCCCCCCCCCCCCCCCCCCCCCCCCCCCCCCCCCCCCCCCCCCCCCCCCACACACACACACACACACACACACACACACAGACAGACGCACTCTACACCTAGTGTGGGCCCCTCACCTACCACTTGAATAAATGCTTTTCATGCTGCCCAGTCTCAGGGCCCAATCAGGGCTGGGTGTGCGCCGGATAAATCAGGACCCCTTAGATGTTTGGCAGGAGCACTAAAAAACGAGGGTTCCTGGGGCCTTGTTTGGAGAAGGCCGCTCGGCCCTAAATCATATTTCCTTCAAGAGGTACGGCTCTGCCTCTCCAGGGGGTCCCGCGGGGTCCTGCCGACAGTGCTGTGACTGTTAATTCATTATTTGTGTTATTGCACCGAGAAAGGGGAGGGGGCGGGGCTTTATAGAAGCACTGATTTATATTTCCTTTGGAAAGACGTGGTGAGCCAGAACCTGTTTCTCCGAATTTTGGGGGTCTCTGGGTCCAAAATGAGGGGAGCTTTGTGATTTTGGGGTTCACCGTGATTTTGCATTGGGGAAATGGAGGGCGTTCTTGGGTTCTCATATACATGCGTACATACACAAAGTCTCTCTCTTGCACAGTCACACAGCCATATATTGTAATGACACCTCAGAGATGTCTAGACATGCTGTGACCACGTTTTCATGTTAACTTATTGCTGTCTGTTCAACTGCGTTAATCAGATTAAATCAGCTGGTTGACCTTTTTGAGACAGTAGGGATTCACCTTCACCTTTTTTGTCCTATTTTTGCTATCAAAGTTTGGACCGGATTGAATTTGACACTATGTAAATTAGGGCATTTTGGGAAATTGAGGACCTGTTGGCCGGTCTTCACATACAGAATAAAAGATTTTGGGCTTGGGGTTAAGTTTAGGGTTAGAGTTAGGTTAATGGTTTAAATTTGGTTTAGGATTATGGTTAGTGTTAAATTTAGGAATTTGTTTAAGTGTAGGCATAAACATTTTTATATTGAAGTTAAGGTTAGGGTTAGGTTAGAGTAAATTTAGGGTTAAGAGTTAGGAAAATAGATGTTGTATATTTTTGGTCCACCTTGAAAGCAGTTGAGTCATTTGTGTGTATTTCTTTGTCTGCTTTGTTTGTTCAGGTGTGTATCCAAAGAGTCTTAGTTTTTCTGTCTGTTCATCAGACACATCTATGTGTCTGTTCTGTGTCCATGTGCACTCTCATGTGCCTTACACTTGCACATCTCCCTGCCCTCACTCACACCCCCTCAGATCGGCCGCTTTTTCGGGGTGATTGACCCCAGCCTTATGAAGAAACTGGTCAACATGTCTCTGTTCACGCTCAAGAAGACATACGACTACCAGTCAGTCTGCGATCCCAAAAGCAAGAACAAGGAGTCCGCGGCAGGTCTACGCTCAGTCTATGTGGTGAGTTACATAAGCCAGAGACGTGCACGCACACACACACACTGTTACCAGAGAAGGATAAATAACCATAAATCCAGATTAGCCAGACAGCAGGGTAAATGCGGGGTAACGAAGGGAAGAGTTAAAGCAGCTTGAGCACTTAAATCCTCCTTAAATATTGGGTTAATCAGAGTCGTCTCTCTGGGTTACACGTTTGTTAGCTAGTTGAAAGACAATTTAAAAAATGTTTGTATATTTGGCATATTGTACTTAATCAAATGCGAAAGAAGAGCATAATGTAATTTAAGGGACATTGCTAATACTACATCTCATGAAAAAACATATTAGTATGTTTTGGAGAGTGCCATCCCTTCGATTTAAAATCATTATCAGAATGAAGATTTTTGTAAGAGATTTCTTTGAATTAAAATACAGGACTTTGTGGACTTCTACCTGCCTATTCATTGTTACTCACCAAAACAGATCAAAGCTGTATGACATATATAGATCAAAGCGCATCATCGCTTTTGATATGACTTTTAGCACGGTTATTTAGGCTCTCTTGATGACTAAACTGTGCATCAACATGGAGAGGAGGGATGCAGGCCTGAGTCATTACGGCGGAGCATTGCATGCTAATCATAATCAAAACAACATGGCTTCTTTAATTCAGGCCAGAACCCACTTGTTGTTCCTTTTTGGTTTGGCGTTTTTTGTTTGTAGATTTTCACTAACATCTGTTGTGGTGGGATCTGTGTTATATTCCTCCCACATCGTGCCTGGCTCAGAGTCTTCGTCCGCGCGCTTGGCAAATGCCTCGGCTTGAGTCTCACTTTGCCAATGCAATCAGGATGTTTAGAACATTTATAAGTCCAGGTTTGAAACGGCTGTTTCAACTGCAGTGTTTAGTTATTGGTTGTGTTTCAGTTACCAAAACGCTTGGCCTTCACCTTTTAAGAATTTGTTTAGTAAAGCGTATTCCAAAACTACTTATTTCGTCCCTTGCAGCCCACCATTGCGGACATTTTGAACGTTGGGTGGTTGGCATCAGCAGCAGCCTGGTGAGTCCAAACTGTTACTTCTCTGACACTGATCCCAGTTCAGGAAAGCATCTGTGTAGGCATCCCACAGGTCCCAGAGCTGTTGCAATCCCATTTTGGAAGCAGTGGTATTAACTACATGTAATAAAGCATTCATGTTGTATTAGTAAGTACTTTTTTAAAGATGCTCATTGCAGGTCCTTATAAATCCTTAACTCAGCAGTAGTTTACATTTGCATTTAGTCATTTAGCTAACGTTCCACAGCGAATCAAAAAAGACATTACCTTGCAAAAGACAACACCTAACCCTAAGCCCTTGTGTACTGGGATTTTATCTTCAGACTCGAAGGAAGATTGCCCACAACTGGCCCTTCTAACACCACATCCAACAAAATATGGTCTCCTTTCCAGAGACCAAATATGACATACCCCGCTTAGCTTCCTTTGAGTCTTTTAGTCTGGGCTGTATAAATAATAAATGTTTTGCAGGAGCAATCTAATGTATTTCTCACAACGACATGGATCCACTAGGCATAACAGCAGTATGTGATTCTACTTAAGGTCCCAAAATAGCAACAAAATTGTTTCTGGATTCAGTTTTTGGATTCATCATAAACACTATTCACAAGAAACAACTGTTGTCAGTACTTGAGGAACCTGTCTATCAGGGACATGTGCTAACTGTCAAAACAACCGGGCTGCCTGGAGTAGCAGTGTGATTGTTGCCTGAACCCCTTGACTCAGTGCATGAGGCCATTTTTGAATAAAACGCCCTTCTTCTGTTGTGCACGTCCCATTCACACCATGCCAGCTGTGTTCATGTCGGCCTGCGAAACACACTGGGGTGGGCATAACTGGAGCTGAGGACTCCAGAACACCAATGGCATGTTCCTTTTTTGTGAGAAATTACATGTAAAATGTATCACCTACAGCATATACGTGACAACACACATTTCTGAAACTATGATTAGTGAATAGTACTGTATATCAGGACCTGAATAAAACATTGTGTGAATTATCTATTCACATTTTTTACAATCCCATTTTTCTCCGCAATTTCATAATCAAGTTGTCTTTAAAACATTTGGTTTTTCCAGAAACTCCAAACTGGCTCAGGCCATTTTGAAATTCAGGGCTTGTTCTCCAAGACAGACCACACTGGTTCATTTCACATTTCTTACTGGAGAGGCTGTGGTCCTTCAGCTAATGACCTCAGTTTAGCTTGGAGGTACCTGAGCTCGACCGGCTTGAGGGAGTTACTAGAACACGATGAGTCAGGGGAATCCCTGCTAAGAATGTCCCCACCCATACAGGCCAATATGCACTGTCCTATGGGATACCTGGCCACAGGCCATTACATGCACGGCCAGGCTCCAACTCCAGCTAGCTAAATTGCTCTTCCTAGACTGCTGCACATTTGAAAGCCCTTTGAAAAGATTACAAATTGCTTTAGAAGTTGTTTATGAATGTGTGAATAGTTTGGTTCCCACATTTTATAATTGAAAGCATCCTATATTTAAGGGTGTAGAATATTTTTCACCTGCTCCATGAGGTAATTAAGTTACTACAATTTACAAATTTGGAAAAAATAAATTAACTAAATTATGAATTCATTAGTAGTCATGGATTATACATTATTTATAATTTGGGATTATTGAAAGTTCTGTCCACCCTTTGTTTGTGCTGGGTTTCCAATGAAATGATCCTTTACTTTGTTGACATTGAGGCAGCATTCGCATATGTGAAGACTTAATTATGAAGTTTGTGGTTCCCTTGCAAAAGGCCAATAAACTCCCCATCTGAATGGAAATCTGTAATGTATTTGGCTAGTGGTATTGTGAGTATTTATCCTGTCAGGGATGGAAGATTTGTTTAATGTTCTGTCAAATGTGGAATTCTGTCTTCATTTTTCCTTTGGTCCTTAGGTCATTACTGCAGCAATTGTTGGTTAGCTTTACTTTCCCAAATGTCCTGCACGCAGGTGAGATAAGGAACTCTTCCAATACACATTTTTCAATAAAGTAAAAACAATATCTACATTTGATACATCTATGGTATTCTTATAGCTTGGAAAGTTATTCATTAAGTGTTTGGAATTTACTAAGGAATTTACTGAGAAATTATATATTTTTCAAATATGTTTTAAAAATAGATACATTTCTGTGTTTTGCACGAATGCATTCGTAATGTGTGTTCAACAGCTGACATAGAAGTTGAAATACCCGACAAGGAGAGCTGTATTACAGAGCAGACTCAATACTTTTTTGACAATGACAACAAGTCCTTCAGTGGAACGCTCGAGTGTGAAAACTGCTCCAGGTGAGTATAACTGCAAACCACTTCAAAAACCTGACGTTCCTCTTTAGTGGAACGAAAACATGTTTTTTTGTTAGGCACTACCTGAAGAACATAACATTCAATTGTAGATTGCAATGTTATTTCCTGAACCTTATCTTGCATGGCTATACGTTCATGTCTCTTCACACCTGTAGTCTAAGAAGCTTCCCAGATCTTAACTCTTGTCAGGGTCACATCAGACATTAGCAATATTAGCGACTGCTCAGGACCGCTGGCCGCTGAAACCCAATAAATCATACGTTATTATAATTCACAAACTTCGTTATGGTCACAGTTCCCTACTTAGAGTACAAACATTTGAATATGCCAATTGAAATGTACAGTTCATGCAGGTTGTCAGTCACTTGCTTTCTCGCTTATGTACATTTTGAGGATTTAGCCTGATAACTAAACTTCGTTTTTGTAGTCATGTATAATCACAGCCAGGCATTCCCTGACTTCCAGTGGGCCCCCACTGGTTTTGTTAGTTTTTCACACTAAGATATCAGGTTTACATAACATCAGTCATAGCAAAATGTATGATACCAACCCTGACCCTGGTAAAACTAAGAGTGAAGTACACCTATACCTAACATAATATTTGTGACTCAAAGGTAAAAGGCTGAATAACAAGCAAGCCTGCAACAACACAGCTGTGCAGATTCAAGGCAGTGGAATGCTTGACCCACAGATGGAATTTCTGACCAGCATTACCTCTGCCAGTTTTCTTTAAGGATTGTGTGAAATGGCACCCTATTTAATAAAGTTTTGCGGAAGGCAAAGGTATTATTTGACAAATATGTAATTTTGGTTGTTTCCCTTGAATCCTGGAGTACAATGAAGTACAATATATTCCACAAGTTCTAGAAGTACAGGTCATTAGCTGTGTTTATTTTATACAGATTCTATTTTTTGTTGAACAACACTGGCGGTGATTCGTACGTGACTGGTCACAGTGCACTTCTTCTAACCACGCTGCCAGACACAGTGGGTTGAAAGTTGTTAGCGAACAAATGTGTAGGAATCTCTACAATCAATACAAGCACCATCATTCTCTCTACCCCATCATAGACAAATCACTCCATATAGTGTCTTCGCATAGGCTGTCTGCTGTTTAACACTTAAGAGCTTTTGTTACATAGTGTTGGTGTATGCTGCAGGTCCTATTGCCCTCAACTGGGGAAATAAATGGCACTCAAAGGACAAAATGGCCTCCCCCGGGGACCGAGATGGTAGTAAAACTGCACATACCATTAAGGTGAGGTAGAGTCACCATGCTGAAAGGCAGACCACCATCTTGGTGGTGCGTGTTTGCTGTTTTAAGGCCCCCTCGTGCTGTCTTGGTGGTGCGTGTTTGCTGTTTTAAGGCCCCCTCGCGCTGTCTAATGGGGTGCCTGCCGCACTGTGTTGCTGCGCGTTAGCCTCACACACGTCGCCGTTTAACAACCGCCATAAAAAAGAATGCCCATTTTTGTCTAAATTCTAAACAGACGGCACGTGTTTCAGCTATGTTCTGCTATGGTCTCAGGCCGTTGTAATTTAGGACTAAAGCTTGAACCTTATATAAAGCAGACAATTCTGTCTACACGCTTAGCCTTCATGGATGAATGCGGCTCCTGTTCGGTCAATAGACTCAACTCACTCAGTTCCTAACTGATTCAGACACTGTTTCCATTGAACCTGAGTGTTTTTTACTTGAAATTCGGGATGCAGCGATATGTCAGTCGATACCGAGGCAAAAACCTAAACAAAAACCATACGCAATAACTATAGGACAGTCAGATTCGATTCAGCCCGCATATCAGACTCTTTCATCACTAAACTCCTTTCAGGCACAGCTGAAAGTTTTACGTTAGAGTAGACTCAGGTGAGGGCTTTTGTAAAGTGAGCAGCCATGTACTAGCCTCACACCGCCGACTGACCCCCTTAAGCTTACATTTAAACGTTACACGGGAATCGGTCTGGTCGGGCTGTGATTCAAACCGTTTGGACATGGGTGTTTCTGATGGGTGTTTAGAAAAGTTTATTTGAATGGGATTGAATCGACCCTTAACTAATCCAACCAATGTGATGTAGTCCCAAACGCCATGATTCTCTACAACAAACAGCATTGTACATTGTACAGTACTGTACATGCAAGGCAGTGCCTCAAGTAGTCTCTTCTGTGTCTCTGACTCCAGGCTGTTTCATGCTGAGAAACTGTGGAAGACCAACCTGGTGTTCATCATTGTCGATAACAAGCTCTCCTGCACGTCATGTGATGACGAGCCCCTGACACAGGCTGAGCAGGAATGTATCCTTTAAGAATATGTTCAAATATCTCACTAAAGCCTGATACAATATGTGGTGGCTAAGGCACGATGAAGAATGCCATCCAGACGGCGCCCGTACATATGTAATATTTGTACCTTGTAGACATAACCCACTCAGTGGGGACTTAGTTTGCTTGGCTTTGCCAGCTAACTGGCCCGTATGCAGTCGTGGGAATGATGGACCAGTGAACCACACAGCACTGTGAAGTATCCAAACCAGCTTTTCCGTCCCACCGGCCTGGGTTTCTGCAATGTGGACTGCGGCGTGCGGTTGGGCTGGGGTGTTGCAGGATGACTGTGCCTACTTCTGATGTGCGGTTGTCTTTTCAGGCACTACACATACCTTATGGCTGCCAAAGCATCACCCACATGCTTGCTATGATCCAGCATGAAAGCTGCGTGAAGTTGCCCCCCCCCCACACACAATGCAAAATAGGCTCAATCGGTTGTGCTCCGTTTGTGCTAGTTTTTGCCGTTCAAATTTTGGTTTTTGTTCTGCTGTCATTTTATAGATATTAAAGAATATTTTATACGTCATTAAGCCCCCACAACATGCTCCAAATGGTCTTGTTTGTTTGTTTGTTTCAGTTTGTGCCGTTAAAGTTTTTGTTTGTGCTGCTACCCTCCAAATTGAGTCACGATAGGCTCATTCGTTTGTGCTATGTATGTGTACAAACCGAGCACAAAACAATTTCGCCTATTTTACTCAAGTTTTGCGTTGCGTTGGGTACAGGGCCAAATTCTCGCAAGTCAAGTGAAATGGTGTGGGGAAGGTCCCTGGTTAAAGAACAAGCCTTTCTGTCTGACTGATCTCCCTCCCAGTAGCGTCACTACCAACTTCACCTGTACAGCCTCCCCTTTTTACATAAGATAAATCATTTTAATTTGTGCTAATGCCAGTTCACAGCTGTTAGTTAGCACTCATGGTTTGAAGAGGTAAAAACTGGCGTCTACTCATTGATGTCAGTATTGCATATTGAAACCTATAGGGGTTACCACACAGTTGCATTGTAAAGAACCCTTAAAGGATTTTCCTGGGACCCTTATTTATGTGTAGGGTATTCTGATGGTCCGACATCAGGGAGACAAACCAGGCAGCTAAACTAAAAGTTGCAACTAAATAAAGCCTGTAAAGGTCTACCTGTAAAGCAGCTTGATTGACTGATATTTAATTTTGTTGAACAGGGTTTTTCTCTTCCGCTGACAGTTATTCTCCATGTTCTTCATTCCTGCAATCAGAGTATAGTGAATTTTTCATCATCCACAGCAGGATGAGAAATGGCTCTTTCTCCAAGTGAAGACTTGCAGTAGACATTTGTACCCAAGCCTCAATCCTCTACTGGCTCATTGTTTGACAGATGATCGCAAGGGGCTCATGCACTCTGAAAAGCTTACATACAAATCGAGAATATCCCCTTTAACAAACCAAGGCTGTGGCACGTTAAGGAAGCTTAATTCAATTTCCGCATCAATCCAAAAAAGCAGCGGAATATACTTAAAAATATGCTTTTTGATTTGCTCCCAAAAATACTTTTTTTTAAATTCCTGTCTTTCTGAAAGTGTCTGTTCTGATTGTTCTTTCAGCGGAGAATGTTATGGCTTAATATTGAATTTCATGTGGCAATTTAGCAGTTGCTTTTATCCAAGCCTATGCGTTGTGACATTGGTTCTGTGTGTAAGGCTCTCATATGGGAAACCCACAGCCGTAACAGTGGTGATGCAAGAACTATATTCTGACCAGATGAGTAACCACAACAATTTCCTGAATGGGTTGATGTAGCTTCAGGACCAGACCCATGTGAGTTGGCTAAAAAACCAAGGTACCGGAAAGGTCCAAAACTGTGTTTCGACAACAACACTGGGGTAAGTCAACATTTTATTATATCTTAACTTCTGTGTTACCTAATCAAATATAACTTCACAAACTTAAAAAACACTAAAAAGTTTCTGCAATGCATGTGCTATTCTCTTGTGCCTAATTTTATCCCATTAACATTGTTAAATGGCTGCCTATCATCTCTCTTCCCCAGTCTTTGGGATACTACTTTATGTACAACAAAATCAATTGCGATTTGCTGGTACTGCCTATGACAAACTACATTGTATGGATCAACAGCAACTGTATATAGTGACAAATCTTTTCGGGATTACTGTTCCACTGTGATGTTATGTTCATACACACAAACACACATGCTTAGTTTCATAATGATGTTAACTTCTTACTTGTACATTCTTTCTAATATGCAAATGTAAACACACATAAACATTTCATCCTATCTGTATTCTTCTCGGTTTCTATCGGTTATATCCCCAAAATATTCTGAGTTTTCGCCATTATACTGCCCATGCAATTTGCACATTGACTTTCTAACTGCTAACTGTGGAATGTTGGCTGCATGAAATTCTCTTTCTCTTGTTTTCTCTCTGTTTGTTTCCTGCTCTTTTATTGGCTGTTGATGGTTAGGATGAGCACATGTGCCGGACGAGCGCAGGCTCTCCATTGGCTTCCTCTCCGCTAATGTTACTGCTGCCACTATTCATGTGCTGTCTCGGGTCAGTTCCATCAAGCACTTGCAGTATCGCTTTCTATCTCTCTCTTGCTCTTACTGTTTGTACCCATCCATCTCTCATGCCATTTCTGACTGTAATGTTCCATCTTTGTATCGTGCTCTTTCTATCTGTTCATCACCCTTTGTGTCATGTTGGTCTACATCTCTTCACTAATCTAGATGCTAGGTAACACAGTCTGTTACTCTTGCTTGCTCAGCACCTCCCCCAAGCTAACAGAGCGCCCCGGCCTAGCTAACAGAGCGCCCCGGCCTAGCTAACAGAGCGCCCCGGCCTAGCTAACAGAGCGCACCGGCCTAGCTAACAGAGCGCCCCGGCCTAGCTAACAGAGCGCCCCGGCCTAGATAACAGAGTATCTCGCCCTAACTGAGCGCCTCACCCTTGCTAACACAGTTTCTCATTCTGCAAACACATCCACTCCAGCTAGCAAAGCCCCTCACCCAACTAATGCAGCCCCTTAGTCTAGCTAACACAGACCTTCATGCAAGCTAACACAGTCCATCACATCCTTAATTAACTCTAACGATGCAGGAAATAGATTAACAAAAAACATTTGAGATGGAGACCTGTAATCAGACACAGATTATTCCCTATTCAGATTTAATTAATTCTCTGTATGAAGGCAGTTATTTCCTATTTACCAGAACATTGTATTGTAATTAATGTCATCACATACACTGAACAAAAATATAAACCAAACATTCATCAGTGTTGTCAGGTAGATGGATTATTTTGGAGAATATAAAGGTAAATTTGAAAGAAATAAGCTTTTTGTGACTATAGAATTGTGATCTTTTATTTCAACCTTAAGGAACATGGAATCAACATTTCATGCGTTGCGTTTCTATTTTTGTTCAGTATAGTTCCATGGCATGTAAGACAGACAGAGCTGTGGCACCTCTATTCTGCTTATTACCTTTAAGTCATCATTACATCAGGGTTAGGTGGTCATCAACACGGCTGTGTAACCTGTCCTGACCCCATACACATATATCATGTATCTTTCTCCTCCCACTTTGTTGCTGGGGAAACAGGAGGATGACTATGACTGTGGCGGCGCGTCCGCTCTGAGGCCCTCCGTTTTGGCCCTGGTGCTGCTCCAACTAGCCATGCTCTGGCTCATGACCGCTTCGACGCATCACACCATCCCCTCGTGACCTCAGACGGTTCCACTTGCCCCCCCCGGCGACTATCACGCAAAGGCAATTCAAGACGCCGATCGCTAAAAGAAATCCTGACAGTTCATGTTTTTTGATAATTGCCTTTTTCAAGGAATTTTGTTAAATTTCTTTACCTGGGGGAAGGAGAAATTGAATTGAAGGTGAACATCAGCCAGATGTTTAAAGAACGGTGAGCAAGACCTTTCACCCCTGACCCATGACTCCTCCCTGCTGACCATCTGAGCTAAGGGGGATTGCGGTAATTATTAGTTGGTGACCTTTGACCTTTGTTTGGTTCGATGACAGCAATGCTCTGAAGGCGACAGGTTGGACTAAGTTACAGTGCCAGGGGGAAAGTGGATGGACTGCTTTTTAGTTTAGTTTTTTTTTCGGTATTTGTGATTTGCACTTTTGTAAGAGAACACCATCGATTTTTATTTAACACCGTAAGAAACAGTGTTGCCCTTCACATCCATACTGTTGTGTTCTTCACAAATTATTTATTTTCAAAGTGTTTTGCAGTGGCTTGTTACTTAGTTTTTGAAATGTGTTTACTTCTGTTGAGGTTGTATTAAAAAAGACATTTTTGTAAGGAAGTTAAAGAACTGTTTTTCAGGGATGCTGTTGGAATTACTCGGTTACAACCTCCTTTAAAAAAGTAGCATTATACAGCAGCCCTCAGTGAAAGGTGACTGAAGGATTGATAGTTACGCAAGGACTATACTTTCTCACTGCTGGCACTCATCAATGTTATCTGAACAAATTAACCATTTTAATCTCCACTCATGATGGATATTTTCAATTCTGTTTGCAGTGAACTGTTCTCCCCTCAACCTGAAAACAACATTTCAGGTCCTACTGTCTTGTCCTGTCCATCTGTTCTTACTGTTGTTGCCGAAATGTACAGCTGACAATCAGTGCACAGGCCTCTAGAAGGCGCTCACTGGTCAAACCTTTAGTGCCATGGTCATTGAGCCGGACAACCGCTTTTGCGCTATGTGCTATTTATTTCATTTTTTTTTTACTTTGACAAGGGCATCACTCACGCTCTCTGTGATCTTGCTTTTATTGCTCGTTGTTTTGTTTTTTGATTGATTTCAATAGATCATGGCAATGGATATAAAATAAAATAAACTAGGAGAGACGTAGAAAATGTAGGCTGTGATACATGATAGTATATTGGTACCACTGTGTCTGTTATTTATTTGAAGAGATATACATACAATTCTCCTTCTTCAGGGAATTTCCCCTTAAAATAGAAATCACATCAAGATTTATTGAGAAATCTGACTAAATTTCGCCACTTTTAATTCATTAATATCTGTGTGGATATCAGTCCTGTTAGTTATTCATTTTGGTGTGCCTTGGGGTTGTTTCGAAATTACTAGACAAACCCGAATTGTTCAGACATATATATACAATATTTGGTGTCTAGTAGTTTCTCATCATCCAGAGACTGAAACCGGAATACTGTCTGTCTGAGCGCATTATGCGAAAATAGTTACTAAATGTTGTTTGTTTGATATCAGTTTTTCATTTTAAGCTTAAAAAACTGTTCCTTATTTTAAGGTTTACAGTGTAACATCAACTGTTATTCTGGATTTATTATGATGAAACCATGGAATTGACAAATCATTTTGTAAAAGTGGTTAAGCTGGTTCTACAGTGTTTTACAAAATTTTCTGATATTTTATGTTGGAAAACAGAGTGGGTAAGGTATAATCAAGTCAACCATGTAACGATAAATACACGGACTAGTAATAAAAAAATGTGGGAAGCTTGCATTCAATTGGCCTACCCTGCGCCAACTAACCGTCCTCCATTCCTCCTAAAAGTTAACTCATTTTTGCGTGTGGCCTTACTTTCACACTTTTTTGTACTAAACTGTAATAACCTGTTAGAATATGCTCAAATCAATCCAAGCCAACAGAATCCCATTGATGTAAATAACAATGATTACACATTTTTCTACCAAGTGACATTACCCAATAGATACCAATTTTGTGGAACCATCCTGCTGTCAATAAAATAAATGCCATAGCTACAGAATGTAACGAAACGATGTGATGTTTTATGACGCTATAAAGCAGGGCTTTTCAACTCCAGTCCACTAGAGTCAACTTTATTTTTTCATTTACCTTAATTGCTCTGAACTGGTGTCCCATTTCACAAAACAGAAATGTTTTGGTGCTCCAGGAGCAATATTGAATAGTCCCGAATTAATAGTTGACCCTGTAAAGGATGACGGCAATGATTTTTAAATTAACCTGTATTTGAGAATACCTAATTCTTGCTTCACCAAATAATTATCAATCATTTGTTACGATTATGTTTCCAATGCCATCTTATCTATTCAAAGTCTTCTCTCATTGATTGTGACAAGTGCGTTTCATCATGTAGTTTATTGTCTTGTTAACATGTAACAGGTAATCAAGCTTCAAATGAATCCCATATTATAGAGTAGCTAGACCCATCAGTCACCATCATATAATAGTGGAATCATTTTAAGTAAAAGGAAAAGTTTAATTATTGAACATTGTGACTAACTTTAGTTATTGCGACGTAAGAACATCGACAATTCCTTTCTAAAGTGATTGTATTTGTTATTTTTGTAACAGGATATGCTGGGCAATTTTCATTTGTATTTGTGTGTCATACAGTTGAACATGTGCATCAGGGTCTTGCTCTCATCTAATTGTTTTGTGTTATCTTATGTCATAATGTGAATACAGAAGAAGTTTGGCCATGAAATTTACCTGAACAACCATTTCACAAAAAGGGTCCATATAAATATTGACAATCACTAACTCGCCTAAGACAAATTTAGTTTATACTTTATTTAATGAATTGTTGTATATGAATACGCAAACAACTGCCAAACCAGTCTTTAAAGGAATCCTGAGGTGATATCAGAGAAATGCATGCATAATTTCCTTTAAAGTGTCATTAAACGTGACAAATTGTAGCATGTTCATATATGTTGGTTAAGTATCATCTTAATCACCCACCCAGATTGCTTTATTAGCTCTTCATATAGTTCAGCTGATGATTATGTAACTGCACTTTATCCTCATTAATATGCATTAAACGTAGATGTCACACACAAACATGACACACAGAAACAGTAAAAAAATAAAAACATTGCCACTTATGTTACCAACAGCAGTGAATCCATGAACAGGGCAAAACATGAGTAAGCCTTAAGTCGTCTTTTCCCCAGATTAGAGCTGTACCAGCACATGTATTTTCATCCAGCCAATGTAGTGCTAATTGTATACTATAAGTAGTTACTTATAGCTAATGCAAGCTAGCGTTACCTGCTTATGTAGCAGGTTATAGCACCAACTTTAGCTAGCGCTTTGCAATTTTAATGTACATGGCTAGTTAGTCAGCTATGCAAAAAGACAAAAGAATATACTGAACTAGCTTTGAGAGTTTAGCACAAACTGCTTAAATGTATAATCCGGCTCTACTGACTGATGGATCCTGTTGCAGAGGGAGTTAAACGAACAGAGCTACCTGTCAAACAGCTTGGAATACAATCTGGTGGTATATTTATACAACTGTCTGGGGAGAAATGGTCGCTGTGCATCCGGCTCCTCATTATTTGTTTTTTTGCCTGCTTGCTATGGCTCTCTGTCAATGTAATCTGTAAGGATTTCCGTTACGTTTTTTGGAAAAATGAATAATAATACAGTACATTGTAATAAGCTCTTGGACAAATGGGACTACGCCAGGAAGTTACAACTGAATTTGCAATTAGATTTTGGGTGGAAAATTCAGTAAGCAAAATCAATATTTATTCACCATTATTTGAACCCTGTGAAACTCTTTTGTTGACTACAAAAATGGAGAATTAATTCCATCAGCTACAATAGCCTGTGTTCTGTCACTGAGGTCATTTGGTAACCAGAAGCCAGTGTCCTTGGTCAGCCCTTCAATGAAGACCGCTTTTTCAATAAAAAAGAGTGATGTTCTCTATTGAATGGTCTTTCGGCAGGTCAACAAACAGAAAAGCACAGCTTGGTTTCTCAATTCGGGCTTTGACAATTTAGTCAGTGTAGTTGCTTTGATAGTAGTGGGTCCAGGTTTAAAATCAGAGGGATATCTGTTCAAAATGCAATTTTCTGTAGTATAACTTTTAATTTACCAGTACCTTCTGGATTTTAACAAGGGATGAGAATTCAAAGTTAAGGCAATAGTCACGGCTTCTAGTGTCCCCCACCTTATGTAGTGGGTTCGCATGAGTGACGTTCTTTAGGGACTTTAGGGATAACCCTAGAAATTCATGTCAAATTAGATACATGCTTTGGAGCTCCAGAGATAATTTGATCAGCAATAACCAATACCCCGGGTTCAAGCATGTCAGCCCCTATGATTTTCTTAGTGTTAATAACATACTTTTTTCTTCTGTTATTTGGGGTAGGTATTGAGTTTTTTTGGAGGATATTAGATGCGTCAGCAATTGCATTTTGATCAGTAATTATCAGAGTCCAATCAAATCTGGTGTGGCAGTGTGGTGGCCGCACAGAGTTTTTTACTATTTTCCAGAATTTGGAAGGACATCCATTACAGATATATAGTGTATTTACATGGTAGGCTGGTTTTGCTTTTCTAGTATGTTATATATACAGGTTTCTCAATGTCTCAAAAGTGTGTCAGTCCAAGCTAGCATTTTTTTTTTCTTGCAGTTGCCTTCCCCAGCTTTCTTTTATGAATAGCATTAGATATTTCAGAATTTAAACCAGGGATTGGATCTATTAATGACTCTTATCCTCATGTAAGAGGCATTCTTTTCTGCTATAGAGGTAAAAACACTAGTCAAATATTGTAGTGCTACTTTCGACCTCTGGAATGGTTGAAATGCATTCAAGATCGCTTTGGGAGAAATCTTGTAAAAATTTTACTCAATTGTCTAGAATTGTGTTTAGTAATTAAACGTGTTTTTGCCTTCGGAATTCGCTAATGCATGCAATTGGGCAAATGTTCGCTGATATCTTTGGCAAATACACTGCTTGCCATATATTTTTCTGGAACATTTGTCAATATATAATCAGTCAATATAGAGTTCATATGCTCCTTTAAATTTGACTGCAGCTGGAGGTTAGCTGGGTTATGTTTAGGGTACATACAGAACTCCTTAATACTATGTGCTTCCTGCGATTCCCATTCTAGGTTAAAATCACCACTGGTAATCACTTCATTTGATGTAAATGTAGCCGATTGGTCCCATAGGTGATTTAGCATACCTTTCTTGGCATTTGGTGGGCGATATACTTGAACAACTGTAATATACATTTTTTTTCCTAATTTAGTAGTTAAAACAAGCAGTTCATATTCCAAATGAATTCAGACAGACTTAAGTAGAAAGAGTGAAATTGAATATATTTAGAAAAAATTGCCAATTTTCCACATTTTCCCAATCTATAAATACATTTTACCCATCTAGTGCAATATCTGCATCATTGGTATTCTTACATAACAGTTTCAGATAAATTAGTCTGGATTAGATTGAGTTGCCAAAATCTGCAACAAACTCTGTACATTTATGTGTAAAACACAAGACCCTTTCAGTTTTGAATGTATCTGAATTGTCAACATAAACAAGATTGCCAATGGATTTTATATTTATTCTGCAACTTGTGTGACTCAACTGTATGGGGAAAAGATTACTGAATTCAAAACTTCTGTTTATGTAAGCATGTATTGATACGATAGTGAGATATAGTATTACTGATAGTATTTTACAAAATATGATTTCTTCATTTACATAATCCCTCTCAAGGCAGAGGTAGAGCAGAGGGACTGCAAGTTGAAGTCTGTGGCAACCTTAGCTTGGTTTGGTTTGGTTTGGCCAGGCACTTCCTTAAGGCTGCCCCGTATGCTTTAGGTCAAATCCAGGCACCCAGGGGATTTGGGTGGATACCATCTGCCATATAAAACTTTGCTTGCCTAAAATTTCAAAAATCGCTCAACATTTGCAGTAACCAGTAATGACATTTTGGACCTAGTGAAGGTATAGGGCCAGGAAGAACTTGTTGTTTTTTTGTGGCTAGAATAGACTGAATCAGTTCCATAGAATTATGCTTTAAAACCAGTTCTGAGTTGCCTTTCATGAAGTTTTTTGATTCCACGTTGATGACAGTCGAATTAGTTTGTAAGTGTTTGTGCAGAACGTCAGGGATCAATGCAACAAGTTCCTTTTTTTGCACCGGGAACATAGATTGTTCTAAAGATTCTGCTGCATAAAATAATGGCCAGAAATATACATGAGGAATAGCTCCCAACTCTTAAAACTCCCAACATTTGTCATCTTGGTTTGAGCAAGGCCTTCCCTCCCCTGAGGTTCTGGAACATGGCACAGGTTCCGTTGATGACCATGGAGCAATAGGTGCAAACCTGTCTGTAAGCTTTAGCTGCTGTTGAGAAGGCAGAGGAACAATAATCCGACACCCTTTCTGTTCATTTATGATATCTTTGCAGCACATCCCTAACGCCACAGGGCAGCAGTATAAAAATATGACACAGGGAGTCAAGCAGAATATATCAGAGACATCCGAGACACAATATGCGGAAAGTGCTCCGTGTCATCGCCAACTTTAGGGGTCCTCTGTTTGCAGCATTGAGCAGCCCGTCCTGATACCGTCGCATTGTCTGCTCAAAAGCTTCCTGGGTGCGGGTGATGTCTTTGAAGACTTTAAAACATTCAAGTTTAGTTAATTTAACAGCTCAGCAGTCATTTCCTAGTTCTGACAAGATTTCTCAATGATTCTTTTACGTCCAATTTGTCGCAACAACTATGAACATATCACAGTTCTAACCGGAACTCTAACCCTAACCCTTTTCTTGTCGAATTTCACTGATTCATCTAACGATGAGCAGAGAGGCAACATCAGCTCGGTTTTTTATAGATCAAATAAATAGATGTCCTGTTGTTTAAAAAGTGAATCCAAGTAAAATCCTTGTAAATGTAAACTCAAGTAAAATGGTAAAATCAATCAAATAAAATCTTAAAAAAGGAAACAGTTTATCAAGGGAGAAAAGTTGCTATGTACACAAGCAGCTTCAGAAGTGACATGAATGGGGACTAGTATTTTACTGTATAATCCTATCCAGTTACTGTTTTTTCTGATCACACAGTACATCTTACAGTACAGGTCATACAAATATACATAGATAGGTTTTAAATCTATTTTTTAATGGTTCCTCAAAGAACGTTTTGGATAAACTTTTTGTGTTGATTTTGGAGGGCTGTTATATGGTTTTATGAAGAACAATTAAAAGGAGTTCCATAAAATATTTTGGGCCTTTTCCTGAAAACCTGAAAAGTCCCCCTCAACTTCAATGTGCAGCATCATCTAATATACTTTGTAGCGATTATTTACTATTATAAACTGCCTCTGTAGTCATCATTATAATTGCATAAATTGTAATTAAAAAGCATTTTCACATCACACCCAACCAAATCAATCAGCTTTTGCGATGTCTCTGAAACCCAGAAGGGGAAAGAAATTGTTGTACTGACCCCAGTCTTAAGCTATGATTATTTGCCAAAATGTTGTTATGTGGCTGAACTGTCGGCCATTTTGGGTCCCTCCTGTATTGGTTGTTTCAATGTTGTTTTTTACTCTGGCAAAAAAATACTAATGTGGTCCAACTATGTTACATACCGGTTTTAAAGATTTGTAATATCTACACTCAAGAATATCAAGTGCCATAGGACTATCTTTCTCTGTTTGCAGGGAAACCTATTACTAATGTTTATGCAACTTAGAAAATTAAATAACAGCTTATCTTCTGTTTATTTTCCCTGTGCTGCACGATACTGTCCAGATATCAGTGAGGGACAATAAGAAGTGGGGAGATGTTATATTCTAGATTTTATTAACTGTAATATCTACTAACACTCAAGAATAAGTGCCATAGGTCTCTTTTTCTCTGTTTGCAGGGATGCCTATTAACGTTTATGCAACCTAGATTTCAATAAATGCTAATCAAGTATCTATTTTACCTGTGCTGCATGATAATGCCCGGATATCAGTAGGGTCAGTGAGACAAAATATCTTATGTGTGCTCCTGCTTCGTTGTATAACGTTGGGAAATGTAGTTCCTTGGGTATGTGGCATTTGTTAATGATATGATAACCATACAGCTTTTACTGCCTTTCTCTTGGGGGGACAGCATTTGTTACCACCCAGGTCTGACCTGGCAGGTAGGGTGTCTAAAATGCAGCGATAAGGCATCCGATTGAATGAAACGTTGGGTCAATCCATCTTCTTTTAGCCAATTCAATGTTACAGTAGCGGTGTAACATGTTGTTATCAAAACAGTGAAAAGAAAACTGTAGTGCCCCTGTCCGTAACAGGTTATCACATTCAAGACCAGACTGGACTTTTCGAAAATGTTGGGTTATTCCATGTCACTTTTTAAGTGCTAAAATCAGATGCTGTCACCTCAGGAATAACATGTTAGCGATGTGATTTGAAGTGTTTTGGATGCTGTCTGTATTCTGTGTGGATTGTGTGGGGTTCATGCTTTTCTATACTATTTTTTTGAGAATGCTCAGTGTGTGTTGTTAAGTGTTCAATTCCTGTCGATCGATTGCAGACTTTTGGCCCATCACTATCTTTCTGACCACAGTTTAATGGCAGGCCATTGGTTGATTCGTACACCCTTTTGGCAGGCAATTGGTGAGCCTCTGTCAGTCTCCTTTGATTGTTCTTTGACATGTTACACTTGTAAAACTTAATTCGCTCCAAATCAGTCATGTATAAGTGTATACATTACTGTTACTATTATCGGCCGGAAAGAAATAAACAATAATGTTCATAATCATGGAAAATGTGTTTTTTATTGCACAAATACAGCATATTCAGGAGAAAAATAATTATAATCATATGCAAAGTGTCCTTTTTACAGTTATGGGCCTTCTATTTCCTAAAAGTTATTTTTCTCCCCACTCCATACAGAAATACTGTAAAACTTCCAGTGTGAAGGGTCATCCCAGTTTCAATGTGAAGGGTCATTCAGTGTGAAAGGTCATCCCAGTTTCAATGTGAAGGGTCATCCAATGTGAAGGATCGTGCCAGTTTCAATGTGAAGGGTCATTCAATGTGAAGGGTCATCCCAGTTTCGATGTGAAGGGTCATCCAATGTGAAGGGTCATGCCAGTTTCAATGTGAAGGGTCATTCAGTGTGAAAG
>JACXGJ010007765.1:0-29309 GCA_016801105.1 Esox niger
GGGGGGGGGGGGGGGCAAGCAAGATGCCCCCTGAGATTACATTGACCACATCCTGTCACTGCACCACACTGAGCTACTTTGACTTTACATTATGACGCACTGGCCAGATATGTCCTGTGATAAGTCGTGCCCCCATTCTGCCCCCATTTACACAGCAGACTATAAATCAAACCAGGGCTGAAAAGCAAAACTACAGAACAAGTTTCAAAGTTTCTGGCTTCAACTGAGTCAGGTGAGAACCTTTGTTATCAGGTCAAATTATGGTGACAGGCCACATTTGCGGTCTCGGTATAAAATCTGATGAAAACCACTGGAAGAAAGCGATGAGAGAACGGCACACTCCGCTGTACGTAATCTTTGTTAAGGGCAGTATCAGAGCCTGATTGGTTTTCCCTAGTGCCCACTACCTGTCAACAAGCAAGTGTGAGCTGCAGAGCTACTGAAAGATGAGAGAGCGGGGGTGGGGTTGCCAGCCTAACACCGCAGGGTGACGGAAGAAGCTACTAAGAAAGACCATGCAGGGGAAGCTGTAGCCATTTTGGAAAATGGTCAGAGGTCAAGCATGAATAATTGAATCAGCCACGACAATGTAAGATGCATTTTTTTCATCCAATAGTTGTACACCTCATGTTTTCTGAATATTAGGCAACAACACATTGATGTAGCAGTAGTCTCAGTCATACCAAAACCCATCACTCACCTGGTAAACTTGCACATTGTGGCCGCCTGAAACTTCCAGGCGAGGACCAGCACACGGAACTCGGCGGGGTCCACGCACAGGTCATTGCAGAACCTCTCCATGCCCTCCTCCAAAATGGCATCCTCCTGCGGGTCCTTGTAGTGGCGGAAGAGCTCCTCGATGCGCAGCAAGGATGGGCCCTCCTCGTCGGCTGGACGCTCCTCTTTCCTCTGTTCCCCCATCATGGTGGAGACTGGAGTCATGGCGGTCTCCACGGTGACATCCATGTCTGATGCCTTGGTGCCGTTGAATATGGGCTCGCTGGAGGCCTTGCTGCACGGTGCACTGAGCTCCTCCTTGTGCCCTATTCCCCTGCCGCCTCCGGTGCCCACGCCTTTCCTGGGTTGGGACTTGGACCCAGGTTCTTTGTCGCCACTCTTGCTGCCGAGCGAGGACGTTGGGTTCTTACACTTGGTGACGCACTGGCCCATGTCTCTATCTGGTCCTCGCGGTCTGGTCCTGCCCTCCTTCAGGCCCCGTCTGCCCCCCCTAGACGCCTCTGCTCTGGCCCGGTGAGATGTCTCAACATGCCCTCTGGACCTGTTACAGAGGAGTCCCGACAGTCACACGGTGTCACCAAATCTGTAGAGCTGTGAGTCACGAGAGTAAAAAGCCACAATGCTTGAGGTAATTACTGAGAGAACAACTGCTAGACGCTTAAGTATGGAAATCGTATGACAATCAGACAATTGCTACATCATCACCAAGGAAGGGTGGAGTGCCTTCTGGAAGCATTGCCCTGTTAGCACAACTTTTTAAGCTGGCAGTGTACCTTTGAGTGAAGGAGCGTAAATAGCATGGATTACCAGAAATCCTGACAAAAGACATTGGTACCATTGACACTCCATGAATACACTACTAATCTATACCATAACGTAACAGAATAGCTTGGAGGTACTAAGAAATGCTTTGGTCCTGTACTTACACACTTCCTCAAAATGCATTGACCGCTCTAGAGGAAGGGGTCATCTTTTTCTGCTCCATTGTAGTGACTTTAACATCCGCAATGCTGGAACACACACCGCATCTTGTCACCTTGAGCTGAATCTGATACAGGTGTGTCGTTCGCCCACATGTAGATGCAGTTTTTAAACTCGCTGTGGATCAGTAATTTGATATAGTTCAGTTATGAAATGTTCCAGAATATTCCCACCACAATACACCCATTTTCTAAAAAAGCATAGATTTACGTCAAAACGTTTCAATAGAAGTGTGCAATAAGGACAGCAATCCACAGCCTGATACATTGCGTGAACTGCAATAAATAAATACCGAACATTTAAAATAAAAATAAATCTGTTCCACAGTCTTTACAAAAATTTAACTACTACTGGTAGTATGATTATATTTACAAAACATATTACGTGCTATGCGCCGTAATCCTAATTTGTAGAGCTTTTGATTACATACACCTGAAATATGTTGTACGTATCCTGGGGTGTCACGAAAAATTCCATCTGTCACAGTGTTCATAAGCAAGTTACTGAACTTGTACATTCTTGTTCAATTGGCTAGGTTATTTTTGCATGTTTTTCTCGAGTTGGTGATTTAAGAACAACTACAAGAGAACCGCCTCTTATCACACTGATTCATGAGGAATGAAACTTCTCGTTCCTCGTGTAGACATGTACAGGCAAAACACCTCCTTGAAACCCCTCCTTCGACCATGTCCACCTCAACTTTTTAGAGTCAAATGTAGTTTAATTGCCAACATAAGATAACTGGGAACAGAGCGGTCGTGTATTGTCATGCACCGAGGCTGAGGGAATACAAAAGTAATCCAACTTAGTAACCATTAGCTAGTAAACTATTCAAAAACGCTGCCAGCAAACATCAGTAAACGACTAGTTAACTGTAATTCTACGGTAACTATATAGCTCGAATAAATGACTGTTGGCTACTTATTTTTAGTTTGACCTGCCAACGACATGGTATAATGACGGCAGTTAGTTAAAATGACAGTAACAACTACACGTCGACACCCATTATTATCCTTACCTGGTCGGTGGCTGACTGGCTACTTTAGCTAACGGTAAGTGTTAGCTAGTTAACTAGCTAGCATATCATCGTGTAGGCAGGTAGCTAGTCTAGTTAGCTATCTGCAAAGTTACCAATATAGCTAACAAGTATTCCACACAAACAATAAACTATTTCAAGAGAGTTTACAAGAAACAATGATTACCCCGTTTCAATAGTTGAATGTCGAGAAAATTACATAGTTTATGAGTCCAATAACATTAACTTACATAGCTGAACAAATAGTTAGCTACTAAGTTAGCCTAGACAACCAAACCGCTCCACTTACTTAGCTAGCTATAATACTAGCCAGCTAAGCTAACGCAAGTCAGCATCATAAAAAACGAGCGTTTTAGTTCACTTTTGCCTGATAAGTACGTACCTGGTCGGCAAACAACCGCCCCAAACAACTGCCTTTTACCTCAAATCCACTGCTAAATCCCAAAACTCAGATGAACCAGTACGAAAGGCTTACAGTTTCTTTGTGTTTCCCTTTAGTCATTGAGTGGACATTAAGAGAATTTTCCCTGCATCACTTCCTCCCCGCAGAGAGCACCAGACAGACTGCGAGAAAAGCTAATGCATTGAGAGCTATGCTAACAATGTCCCTGCCCAGTTTGCATTTTGTCCAAAATTGTTGACGCTGTCAACCGGATTAGCTCATCTATTTGAAAGCCATCTAACAGCAACAACCATAAATGTGAGATACGAGGGAAGCCGTATTCGGGATTTTACAAGTGAGTGGAAAAATGCATGTTTTTTAGCGACTTTCCAACATTGATTGCTGCGAACACACCTCTTTTACGTCAGTATTGAGTTGTAATCGTAATTTTTATGCGACATGTTCATAATTAGGTAACGTAGCAGGTAGGTCAAGAAATAAATGACAGACTATTTTATCTCACTTTTCTGACTTGCGGTTATTGCAGTGTAGACATACAATGTTTGATATTCCAATAATAGAGATTTCTAGTAACATGAAAGGATGTTACTTTGGCTTATAACCCTGGCAGTTCGTGTCAGCATTAGCACTCCGTGCTTTTTTTATGCGATGCATAAAATCCACTCTCAAACTGGTTACACATAAGCTAGGTTCACTTTCCAGAGTATCTGGTAATTTAATTATTACCTAATGTTACATAACAGTTATGGGTTTTAAAACCACAAGAGCATTCATATTATGGGTGAGATACTGTGGTTTTAATGATACCATATAGCTGTCTACCTTCGGATACTACAAGATTCATTTTTTAGGTTTTATCGCCACCTAGTGTAGTTGGTATTTGAAACGGGGTTGTGGATATTATGAATTCTTAAACTTACTTAATTCCGTAATTGTTCAAATCATTGTAATGGAAACTATACTTTAACTCATAACCCTTACTAATATAAATAAATATTATTAACTGAACTGTTTATTTCTTACTAGGGGGGATACTTCTATTTTAACGATTCCCAATCTCTGCCTAGATTGTGTGGTTGAGACAGCTGAAATGCCATTTACTCCATGCATATTTTCAAATCAATGCTTTGTATAGGTTTTAAACGAAATGACAACAGCCACACGTAATCAGATCCTGTCACTATATATGAGGGTATTTCGGATCGCACGGGGATGGCAGTCCACACTCCCACAAAACACTGAAGTGGAGCGACAATACATTGTTCAGGAGGCCCAGACCCTCTTCAGACAGAACCAACAGGTAACAAAACTATGTCTGATGGCATATTATATTGCCTGTGGATCCAGCAAAGAATGGCAAAACAAGTGGTTTTGAATCACTGAGGGAAGACAAGTTAAGCAGAGTTAAGAGTTAAACGGCGCAAGTGATGCAGAACTTCATTGTCTCATTGTGATGTTTTCGACTACTTGCAAGCTCAATTGTGGTTGTTGGCCAGGGAATGCAATTACATCTAGCATGTTTGTTGGAACATACTTCCTTGAGTTATCAGTGTAATAAGAACCAGCACAGATTTTTAAGATGTCTATTGGAGTTGTTGCAATGAGTCAGTGAGAAAAATTGGGTAAATATATACGTTTTACGCTCAGTATACTTTTGTTTTGTTACAATATTCAGTATGAATTCAATGAATCTCTTACAGTTGACAGACCCTGAAGCAATAAAGAAGTGCATAGATGAATGTGTGGCAAGAATTGAGATTGGTAAGTGTTGTCACGCACCTTGCACATTTTGTAATTCTTTAGTAGAATATCTGGGTAATTCTCAATCTGATTCACAGGTCTTCATTACAGGAATCCCTATCCAAGACCTGTAAGTTACAGAGTTCAAAACCAACTTTTATCTGACTTATGCTATTGTGTAGTTTTACTACTGTCAACTGCCTTGGTTTTATTTAGGTTCTTTATCATGTATTTCAGATCTATCTGCCAATAATGGGACTGGCAACCCAGAAGGGCAGGAAGTTGAAAGCACAGCAGCGCATGAGGAAGCAGGCTAAGCCGGTTTACTTACAGTCACACGATGAAGACAGTTGATACAGGAATTCATTTGATATTCTTTTTACCGGTTCAGGACTGGATTAGAGGCTCTTGCAGACTTATCGAGGAATTGAAAGTATATGACCTCTCAGTTTGAGTTGGAAGTACTCTGTCTTATATATAGGAGAAATAAACATTTCATTGTCTTGCCCTAATGCAACCAATACTCTTATCTGTACAAAACATTGTCATGTATTTGATTCCGAAGAAAACCTGTTATTTATGTGAATGTCAGCATTTTGTGTTCTGTAAGGTAACCAGCCATAGATCTCTGTATTAATGTACATTTATTTATTCAATAAATATATTTTATATAATCACCCCTCTGTTGATGCTTTAAATACATTTTAAAAAGTCTAATGAATTCTCAGTTATTATAGACTAAAGGAATTAGGCAGACAAATAGATTAAAGCATATAATCAATAAAGTGCATTAGAATGCATTCACACCACATGTGATTGATCCATTTACTACCACCTTCAGTTATCAACTATTTTAAATAACACCAAAAATGTGTCTTACTATCCTTTGTTAAAGATAACTAGTCTTTTAAAAGAGAAAAACAAGGAATTCACCAGCATTTTGTTTTAAATGAAAGATCACGAGGAGATTAGATTTCATGTATGACCAAAACAATGCTATGATCTAGACGTAGACCACGGAACACATCTAAACACACCATTTGTGCAACTAATGTAAACCGGTTTAGGGGAACAATCTCTGGGACTGCCTTTGCAATCTCCACAAATACAAAGAAATTGGCAAATATCCAGCATACATGTTGGTTTTTAATATCACTTTAAATGGGGCGCGTTGGCTATTTTGTGTCTCGTTCTGTGCAACTCCCTGCAAGGTGTCTGTGGTGCCATGTCTGTTTCTGCCTAGTCATCCAACTGGCAGAGACAAGCCACACCGCGGTTGATCCAGTGTTTCTGTGGCTGGTTTGAGGGCAGCTCAATGGGCAGCACGTAGTTGGTAGAATGTCCGGTGGTGGACAGGGTCCCACGTCTGGCACTGGTCTTGTACACAGGACACGCGTAGATGTTCTCATGCAGGAACTTGGACGTCTCCCCTGGCCGGAGCCAGAGGACGGGTAGGGGGTCGAAGAGGATCTTGGGGAGGGACTCTCCGATGACCATCTTCTCCCGGTCCCAGCGTGCCCCCTCGAGGAACAGCCCCTTTATGTATGCACCGTCATAGGGCTTCTCGTCCATGTGGCTTTCTTGCTTGGTCACCTGACAGAGAACAGGGTTAAACAGTGAATCTGACAGATATAACTGATGTTCACTAAGATAAGGGGAGGGGAGGTGGACCCTGGTTCACATTCTAACCTCAAATTCAAAGCCGATGAAGTCGATGGGGACGGTGTACTTGCGGGCAAAATTCTGAGCTACTCCAGTGAGAAAAGACTGTGTGAAGTAGAACCCTGAGATCCAAAAGACGGGAGACGGCCCGTTGTCGATCCAGTCCTGTAAAACACACAGCCCAAATCAGATGCGTTGATGGTTTGACCTTTCGAAAGTAGCAGCATCACAGCAAAGAAACCCCAAAAGGACTTTTTCATGAACAAAATGCATTCTCATTGTTGGGGTTGAGCAGCTCTGGATTAGCTTACTCTCTGAATGTTTGTAACTGACCTGCAGAAACTTTAGCCTGGCGATGAGGTCTGACACATAGCTGCCCAGTGGCTTAAGAGATGGGTAGGACTTGGCCGCCCACATTGCTGGCACCTTGCCCAACACCATGCTGTTGAAGATGCTCTCCAGCTCAGAAGACATCACCACCTGTCCCTTGAGTGCCTTTCTGATGTTTATCAGACTGATGCGCACCACCTGTGTTAGCCTGAGGTGGTTGAATGTAGTAATCAGTATGTTATAAACACCTGACTGCCCGTCCCAAATTCCTCATAGTTGAATTAGCATATTACACACTGTCTGCCTGGACAAATCACAGAGTAACCAGAGAACACTCATTGTCTTTAAGACCGTAAGAATCAAATTGTCAAGGCCAGAAGAAGAATACGCCTAATAACAGTTCAGTTGTTGTGGATTAGCATTTTCTTTATTCCACGTCATGATGATTACCTGTTAAAGCGGATCAGTTCCTGCCTCAGCACAGTGTTCATGGACTCTTCGTACATCACTGGGTATTTGAGAATCACCATCTGGATGTCGAAGTCAGATGGCAGCTTGGACAAAATGTCTTCCGCAAGCTCATCAACCACTTCCTGTATAAATCACAGGTAAGTCATAAGTCCTATAGGAAATATACACTGATCAGCCATTACATCATGACCACCTGCCTAATACTGTGTAGGGCTCCCTTTTGTTGCCAAAACAGCTTTGACCTGCCGAGGCATGGCCTCTGGAATGTGTGCTGTGGTATCTGGCACCCAGACATTAGCAGCAGATCCTTTAAGTCCTGTAAGTTGCGAGGTGGGGCCTCTGTGCATCTGACCTATTTGTCCAGCACATCCCACAGATGCTCGATTAGATTGAGATCTGGGGAATTTGGAGGCCATGGCAACACCTTGAACCTGTTGTTGTGTTCCTTAAACAATTTCTGAACCAAAAAAGAGGCCAATGCCATCAGGGATACTGTTGCAATGAAAGGGTGCACATAGTCTTCAACAATGCTCAGGTAGGTGACAAAGTAACATGTCAAAGTAACATCCACGTGAATGTCAGGACCCAATGTTTCCCAGCAGAATGTTGCCCAAAGCATCACACTACATCCGCCGGCTAGCTTCCTTCCCATAATGCATCTGGTGCCATGTGTTCTCCAGGTCAGCAACGAACATGTACCTGGCCATCCACGTGATGTAAAATAAAATGTGATTCAAACTTGACACCTTTCTATCAGTACCAGCTTTTACGTTTTCAGCAGTTTGAGCTACAGTAGTTCTTCTGTTGGATCTAACCACATGGGCCAGCCTTCTCTCACTTTTGCCGGTCCACCACTTTCTCTTTGTTGGATCACTTTCGATAGGTACTGACCACTGCAGTATGCTCTAACTCAGTTGTCTAGCCATCACAATTTTGTCAAATTGTGATGTCCTTGTCAAAGTCCCTGAGATCCTTATGCTTGCACATTTTTCCTGCTTCTAACACCAACTTTGAGGACAGAATGTTCACCTGCTGCCTGACATATTCCGCCCACTGACAGGTGCCACGATAACAAGATTATCAGTGTTATTCACTTCACCTGTCAGTGGTCATAATGTTATGTCTGATTGGTGTAGATTCTGTGGTTTCATTTGACAGTGTCTGTGTACATATTGATATAAGTGTTTTGAAATGAAGCCATTGGGGCTTGTTCTGATATTTTAGTTCTTGATATTTTAACCATATCCCAAAAAGTGTGAGTCAGAGAGAATCTACAGGTTCTGGTTAACACCAAAAACGTGTCCTCTCTCCAACTAACCTGAGGGGATTTAGCCCCGCCTCCAGTCAGCCTGGGCAAAGTCAGCAGCACTCCTTCCAGCAGCTGATTGGTCTCCTGGTTGTCCTTTGTGATCTCAGCATTGCTGTGGAGTCCAAACACGCAAGGCTCCGCCACGATGGGTAGATTGCGGATGTAATCAATATAGGTCTTTAAAAGACAAACAGCAAAATGATACTCAATATAGGTTGGAGTAATTATAACGTAATTATTAACAGTATCCTGCAATACATGATGCCCTCGAGTCAGGAATTGCCTAAAACCACAGATGTAGAATCATATTACTCTAACATAAATCCTAACCTAAAAAATCCTAAAACAAATCCTAACCTCCTGAAGGTTACAAATCCTGAACCTGTCAGTAGTAAAATTATGCTGAAAAAAGAAGACACAGTCAACTAATTTATATGATGAACGGATGATGACAGAGGTGACTGGGGTACCTGGTAGGGGCCGTGGGGTGGGACATGGTACAGGTCTCCCTCACACACGCGGTAGCCTTCCTGCTCTACCAGGTCTCTGTTGTAGAAGATGGACAGTAGAGACAGCAGCAGACGCCTGTCCTTGTCGTCTGTCACCCTGCCACCATAGTTACACTCACCTGAGACAGATACAGGGAGAGACCTGAGTGAAACGTGTACTTTCTGTCTTCCATTAATTCAAACAAATAAATAATCCATTGCTTTGATAACGTACAAACAGAGAATGGTCTTTTACTGCTCTCCCTCAATTTCCATTAACATGGTATTCAGTTGAGGAGTAAAAAGGCATGTCCTGCTGAAAAAGTGGTGAATCTGCTATGCGCTTCTACCCACCCCCAAATCGAAGAAAAACCTTCAAATACATTTTTACATTGACTCACATCCATATATTAATTGTCTTTTTATCTCTCGAAAATAAACAAATGAATGAAAACAATCAACTGTATTTTCAAATAATCTAGTGGTGACTATCTTTACTCTCTACTATCCCACAGAGTTGGGTTGGTGAGTCTCACCAGTCAGGTAGGAGAGGGCCTCCAGAGGAATCTCCTCATACTCATCCAAGAACATCTGAATCTGTCTCATACTGATCCTTAAGTCAGACTCATTGAACTCATATGGGATATTCCAACCTGAGGGCCAAATACAGGGAAAGTAATAACAGTCACACAACTATTGACCATTTATCTAAAATACCATTTAACTGAACAGCTAAGCAAAGACACTATTTATTAATCACGCTGTATACCAAAGAGTGAGAAAAAAATCCCCAGAGAGAAGAAACAAGGATGGTCTAGAATGAGACAAAACAATTAAAACTCAAATTCAGTGACTTGAAGTGGAAAAAGTAGTAAAAACCAAAGTGTTATTCTCACCCAGAGGTCCAAAGGTCCTCCTCTCCTGCACTAAAGCATGAAAGAAGCAGAGACCAAATAGCAGCTTCTGCCATGCCTCTTGTTTTCTGGAGCATCTGAAGAAGGCAGGGTCAGAGATGGGGTCGCTGATGTAGGAACGAAGCAGATTGGCCCTGATCCCTTTAGGGGGCTCATTAGTCATCTTCACCCCATTCTGTAGGATGCTGACCGGGAATTTGTCAGACGGGTAACTGGTTAACCACAATCTGTAGAGGTAGCATTGTTTAGAGGGTTTTATTTGTAACTCTACTGGTTTTAATTGAAGACAATACAAATGTATAGGATCATAAGCAACTAGAGAATGTTTAACCAAAAATAGTCACTAGGCAGCCTGGTCAATGGTTGTTATAGGCATATTATCTTTAAAAGGTGATAGCAGCTGTAGCTACTACACTGTGGATAAGTGATTAAAGTGAAAATATCAAGGGTACAATTTGCAATAGTTATCTTTAAAATTAAACTGTTCATGAAAAAATAGTCCTCTGCCAAATCAGACCTGAAGGTTGGGTTGGTGTTCTCGGGGGTAATGACCTCCTCACAGATTCTCTCCAGGTCTGGCATCCAACTGGTGGCCAGATGACAGTTCTGTAAAACCACCCAGGTGCCATCCTTGATAGCAGCATTGATCATTAAGGCCGCAATGGGCCCTTGGCCTTGGCCCAAGGAAATGGTTTTGGTCTTACTGCCTCCCATCTCCAGGTCGTCAGCAAACTTTAGCAGACCTGGATACCAAAAGGCAGATAAACACTGACATGAAGTCTTGAGCTCTTGAAAATCCTAAAAGACGTGACTTCTTAAATGCAGATGTGTAAAGATGTTCTGTATATATCAAATTGGTTACAGTTCAGTTAAAAAGTTAAAAGGCAACAAATCAATCCTGAATGGAGCAAACGTTATGGAACACTGCACAAACATCTTTAACGAATTACCTGCAGTAGGGTCGGATCCCGGAGAGAGCATGAAAATAAGCGGAGAGCAGGAGTTGGAGTCATTGTAACTTCCGGCCAGGTCGAAGGTCGGGGGCTCGATGAAGGTGCGTCCCATGTTGTCCACAATGAACTCCATCACTGCCGGGACTAGCTTGTCCGGTCTGAAGCAACGCAGCACCAGCAGGCGCTGCATCCCCACCAGCATCCTCCAGCTGTCAGGCAACTGCTCCTCGTGAGGCTTCCCAGAATCATAGATCTTCTTCCACTTAGAAATGTTGTTTTGGACGTGCTCAAAAAGACCGCCTAAGTTCGTCAGCTTGGATGCTCTTACGATTTCCGACCAGGACTTGTCGGAGAGCCACTCAGGTGCTGGGTTGGGGTAAGGGTTGTCCAAGGCAATGCCACCGGTAAGGAGAAAGCGCCAGATGGTGTCATCCACTTGACCCTTGCCTTGCATGATGCCCACAGTAAGCAGCAAGGAGAAGAGCAGCTTGTCCTTCTCGAAGAGCGATCGACACACATTCTTATAGATGCTGATTGTAAAATGCCCTACAATGTTCTTGACGCGGGTTGCCAAGGTGTTGCTCTTGAAACTCTGGGTAATAGACTGCAAGTAGAGATTGATGAACCAGGTGAGTGAGTACTGGTACATGGGCTCAATGTTGGCTAGCTCCGAAATGCAGAAGAAGAGGATGGAGGAGTGTTCTGCCACCGGCCGGTAGCCCATGCGTGTGTCGTCAATCTCCTTCTCAGTGATGTTTGCAATCTTTTGCTTCTCTGAGATCTCCTCAGAAAGCACCTTGGAGGAAGACAGGACTTTGATGGCTGTTTCATCTTCTAGGATATTACCCTCTGAGGAAGATAGGATTTTGAGAATTTTGTCTTCTATTTCCTTTAATTGCTTGTTGTTGGCGGCACTCTCCAAGATAAGCTGGTTCTTTTTGTCTTCAAGTTCTGATTTCTCCTTTGCTGCCACAATGCCCAGAAGCTGGTCCTGCAAACCAAGTGGGGTGATCATAAAGTTAAGCAGGCAAACTTTAACCGCCACCTCTGGGAGGTAGTGAGGGTTTCTTAAGCTGGTGGTCATATATAAGAAGAAGTCTTTGGAGTACTCCACAATGTTTTCTCCAAGCTTCATGTACTCCACACCTTGCTGTCTGAAGGTCTGCTTCAGCAACACCGGTTCTAATACTGCATCAAGTTCTTCTCCAACATTCTCTAGCAGAACAGGGGTACCAAATGCAATACAGTTCTCCAGGGTCCTTACGTAGTTGTTGTCTGTGAGCTTGATGATCGCTAGCTTGTTGGCTTTCTCCATGTTCTTGATCCACTTATTGGCTTGGCCCTGAGGGTCAATCATGAGAGGCCAGCGGCGTGAGTTTGACACAATGATGGCATTATCTATGGAGAAGGAGTCAACGGGCAGTCCGGCGATCTGCCACGCCCTAATGGACACCTGGTTGCCCATGGTGTTGCTTAGCGTGAAGTCCTCAGAGCATGGCACCTTATTGTCCTGGCAGAGGAGATGCCACTCCTGCTGGCACTCCATGCGATAGTCCACGGTAAAGGCCCCCAAGTAAGACACAGTGCCAGAGGAGAGGAGCACGTCGCCAGTCAGGTTGGTGTACTTGATTGCCAGCTGCTGGGCAGCCTGTGTCCACCTGTCCTTCTCCCCACCCAGGCCTCCAATCAGCTTCTCGGCCCTGACCAGCTTCTGGGAGCACAGTTCTATATTGTCCTCCAGGTCTTTTTTCTTGCTGCACATAGCCTCAAATGTGTGGTTCAGGTTTTGGAGCTTGTCCACCACCACTTTCAGCTCAGCTCTCTTCACCGAAAGCATCTGCATCTGCACCCGAAGCTCGTCTTCTGCCTCCTTCAGCTTCTCCTTTTTTGGAGCCACAACTTTAGCCACACGCTCATACACCTCCATGGCCCGCACCCATTTGCAGAGCCCTTCACAAGCGGATGAGACGTTCTTGATAATAGATGGCTGGAACTCGGGGTTGTCAATGAATTTCTCACGGATCTTTTTGATGTTGGGAGCAGGGATGTTGTCTTTGTCGTAGGCTTTGAGGTTCTCTAAGAACTTCATGTCTCCAAGGAGCTTCTTTGAGGGGCCCCAGAAGTCTTCAATCATCTTACCTGTAACAGAAATATACTTTTTTCTTTTATTTCAGATTTCTTCCATAATTTCCTGTTTCATCTGTTTAGTAAAATAATTAATTATTCCTCAGTTTAATAGAATATATTGAAACACAGCCATTACTGTATACTAAACTGTATAGCTATGAACTGAGTGCTTACCTGAGCCACCAGGGTCGGGCTTCCTCTCTGGTTTGATGCCCTTCATGATGCAGATAGATTCCATGACCAGTTTGACCAGGCCTGGTGGGTTCTGCATGGACTTGACCACTGTGATGTCTGCGGGTTTGAGAGTGTCCAAGGCTGACAGGGCAGCCTCAAGAGCAGGCATGGCCTCTGCAAGGTCCCCCTCACAGTCATCCTGATCGTATTGGGGTGTTAAATAAACACTTTTGAATAATTCCAAGATGCACTTTTCAGATGGATGTTAGCTTGATGACTGTACTCCTGCTTGCTAGCAGTTGTAACATAATGTGTGAATTGCTAGCAAGCAGGAATATCAGTCAACATAACATCCATAATTTAGGTTTATAACTGTAGCAAATGTATTGTCATTGCAATTTACAGTACAATCTCTATACTTTGGAGAGGGCTAGGTTTCTACCAAAAACTGTTTCTATCTGCAGAAAATGTTTCATCCAAAGACCCATTATTGGTCTTTGATTATTCTTTGGAAGGCAACAGAGATGACTTGCAATAGCTTTCATTTACGTTGGTTAAACTGATGAGTTTTTTCAAATCCTGATCAAATTATCAAAGTAATCAGGATTTCCCAAGGACAGCACAAAATAAAAGTTATTGTAATGGTCACCTATTTTTTGTCTAGTTCTTGATTTTCTTGGTCTTATGGAAGTTATTTTGGTCCCAGGGACATCCCTTAACATGTTTTAGGACATTTTCCAGACATTGTGTGATGGAACCCTGGAGGTTTTATATATATTCTGATGCTGGGAATGTGGGTTGGATGACTTAGGGTCCCCTGGAGATCAAGCACCTGGGACGTTCCTGATAATTTCCCTAAATATTCCCCTAAATTATTATATTATTATTGTTATAAATATGTCCTCACTGGTGACTTCATTAAGTGGACACACATTTGGGGATGGACTTTTTTTAGGTGGGGAATTAAAAAAAATATTTTTTATCATAATTTCTCAATGTTACAACTTACCTAATTAATAAGTCTATCACCATAGCAACCTATGCCTCCATGTATCCTTTTGTCTCAAAATCCCCAAAGTTCAACATTCAAAGTAAGTCATTCGATAAAGGGTTCAAGGTAGAATCACTTGCAAATCGTGTCAACAAAGAGTTCACACTAAAGAGCGTTTCCCTTCAGGAGATTTCTTCCTCTGAGGTGTGGTAAACTGACAGTGCAGGTATACCTTTATAGCTTTGGCTGCGTCAGCTGCATCATTGGCCACTTTCTCGTCTGCCAACACCAGCTCTTTCTTAGCATCCACCACTACGGTCTCCTTCTCGATGCTCAACATCATCCTGTCTGTCTCAGCTGATGTCTGGATCAACTCAGGTTGCAGAGCTGTCAGCTCCTCCTGCATTATAGACACCTGTGGAGCCAACATAGATTTAGATTGTAGGGGCAGAATGCTTAAAGCCTGTCACAATGTGCATCAACATAATGAATGGAACTAAAATGTGGGGACATTGATGCCTCATACTCCCACAATTGGAATTGTTCTGCAAATCACCCATTAGACTAGTACACAGTATCAAAGTGCCACTCATGTACCAAATAACTCTGCACCAAATTAATTGTAACAAAATGTAAAATGTAGTGGGCTTTAAAAAGAAGACTTTGTTCCATCGCACCTGAGACGCAGCAAAGTCTAGTTTCTCCAGGCCCAACACATAGCGGTTTCTCTGTGTGTCCACCTCGATCCTTCTGGAGTTGAGAAGGACCTTGTAGGTGAGAATTAGCTCCAGGTAGGAGGTGGGTGTCACATAGTTGTGTCTCCTGAGTTGAGAGAAGTACCTCTTGGACATCTGCCTTACACTCTCCTGGAAGGTTTTACACATCTCCACTACCCTAAGAGACACAGAAAAACGGAATTAGAACAAAAGGAGTGACCCATGAGGGGAGTTGTGAATATGAAACTGTGGAAAGAAAAGCACATCAGGGATTGGAAGGACTAAGATCAAACATGTCCTTATTAAATAAATGTTTATCCATTTACAGAAAAGGCGAGAAATGGACAATGACCACTTGCAGTGGCTTTTCCAGCAGCCTATTGTAGACATCTACAGTCCAGCAGCTACAGTGGATATAAAAATCTACACACCCCTGTTAAAATGCCTGATTTTTGTTATGTAAAAGAATGAGACAAAGAAATCATGTCAGAACTTTTTCTACTTTTAATGTGACCTATAATGTGAACAATTCAATTGAAAAATGAACTCAAATCTTCAAGCGGAAAAAATTTAAAATAAAAACCTTACAATAACTTGGTTTATCTTTGTCTCATGTTTTTATCAAATCAATCAATCAATCAAATTATTTTTTCAAGCCTTTTTTACATCAGCAGTTTCACAAAACACCCAGCCTTAAACCCCAGGGAGCAAACAACTGTAGTGACAATCTTCAGTGGCTATGAAAATCTCCCTAAGTTTTTACATCACAAACACTTGGCATTTCACAAGGGTGTGTAGAATTTTTATGTCCACTGTACTAACCATTTCAAAGCTTTAGCAATTTCCTAACAATTGGCTTGTAACCATTACAGCCTCTAGCTAGATTTTCTATATTGAGAGCACTCTAGGTAGATACTATGAGGGGGTCCATTACTTACTGTACCCTGACGTTGTCTTCAAGCTCAACATCCTCCAGGAATTTGTTGGCCACCATCTCTAGAGCATCTTTGGGCCACGCCTGGAACCAGTCAATGGTACAGCAGTTGATGAGGGAGGGGAACATTCTCAACCTGTTTCGAAAGGCATCCCCAATCGGGCTCATCGCTGTCCAAAGATAAACACCATCACTTTTCACACATTATTAACATAAAGATGTTTTGAGCAAGGTAATTCTAAATACTTATTCCCAAAACAATTGTTTTACTAGGTATAGTCAGGGAATGCCGTTGTGTGTGCAAGCAGAATTCAGAACATCGGTAATTTTAATCACAACTGAATCTGTCATTATTACGTAACAGTACAGGAATAAAAATGATTGTCTGGGTAGCGATGACAATTATTCCTATTATTCCAACACACTTGGCCAATACTGATGTCTTCTCATTTCTGTATCCGAGTACACTGGTATAAAATGAATACAAATGTTGGTTTGAATGACACCTAATTTAAACAACTTCTAATTAAATCATACAAAAGTTACCTTTTGAAATATATTAATAACAAAAGTATCATAAAAATATACACAATTAATAGAAAATATTTATTTATGTACAGTGGATATAAAGTCTAAACACCCCTGTTAAAATGCCAGGTTTTTGTGATGCAAAAGAATGAGACAAAGATAAATCATGTCAGAACTTGTTCTACCTTTAATGTGACCTATAACGGGAAACATTCTGAACTGAAATCTTTGAGGAGGAAAAATAAAAACTCACAATATCCTGGTTGCATAAGTTTGCTCACCCTTAAACTAATACTTTGTTGAAGCACCTTTTGATTTATTTTACAGCACTCAGTCTTTTTGGGTAGGAGTCTATTAGCATGGCACATCTTGACGTAGCAATATTTGCCCAGTCTTCTTTGCAAAAGCAAAGAAGCACTCCAAATCAATCAGATTGCGAGGACATGTCCTGTGTCCAGCCCTCTTCAGATCACACCACAGATGTTCAATTGGATTCAGGTCTGGGCTCTGGCTGAGCCATTCCAAAACGTTATTATTCTTCTGGTGAAAGCATGCTTTTATGGATTTATGGTGTGCTTTGGGTCGTCGTCAGTGGGTATGGTGTTCTTTGGGTGATGTGCAGTGTTGTTTTTGCACCAAACATACCTTTTGAAATTATGGCCAGAAAGTTCAACCTTAGTTTTATCAGACTATAACACATTTTCCCACGTGCTTTGGGGGGACATGATGTTTGTTTTTGCACACTTCCGCCGGCTTGGATGTTTTTCCTTGGAAGAAAAGTCAGTCTTGCCACCCTACCCCATAGCTTATTCATATGAATGAGAGAAAGTAGGCTTGAGAAACTCAACAGAACACAGAGGTACTAATTAACTCTTGAGCACAGGTGTATAGATAGAACACACGTCCTGTCATTGCCTCCTGCTAGGAGTTGCCCATGTAACTATCACAGGCTTGAGGGATAGGACCATTGACCATATGTTGGAACAACCCATACAAGGGTCATTTAGGTCTTTCTTATTGGAGGGTATTTGGCTGGGTTTGACCCTAGGCCGCCTCCCTTGTATAATAAGTACTGTGGAACTTCCTGTATTCTTTGGAGAAGCACAGAGAGAGGGAACTAACATCAATGTCTCATGCTGAATAAAATGGCTCTCCCCTGACTTTGGTTGCATAACTTTTGTTCTTGAACATCATCAGAACAGGAAGCTAACATGAAGAATACAGGAGATTGTTGTTATGTGTAGCACACAGCCAGTACTTGCCAGAAATTCCTGCAATTCCTTTCATATTGCTGTAGTTCTAGTCCAGTTTTGGTAATGTCTCTGCTGTGCCATATATTGTCCCCTTGATGATGAATGTCTTCACTGTGTTCCATGGTATATCTAATGCTGTGGAAATTATTTTATATCCTTCTCCTGACTGATATCTTTCAATAATGAGATCCCTCTGATGCTTTGGAAACTCTCTGTGGACCATGATTTTGCTTTGAGATGCAACTATGAAAATCCTACTAGAACAGCTAAACTTTAATTGTGATTAATCAAAGTCACTTTAAATGATGGCAGGTGTGTAATAACTTCTATTTAACATGAGTTTGAATGTGATTGGTTAATTCTGAACACAGCCACATCCCAGGTTATAAGGGGGTGTGCCCACTTATGCAACCAGGTTATTCTAAGGTTTTTATTTTTTGCCCCTCGAAGTTTTCAATTTGTTTTTCAATTGACTTGTGCACATTAAAAGTGGAAAAAACCTGGCATTTTAACAGGGGTGTGTAGACTTTTTATATAAACTCTATTAGTACGTTGCAAACATACCTACATATGAATGTAGTACATAAGGCATTTGATTTTTTTCAACAAAATTGCAACAAAGAATAAATAGGAGACAATGAAAAAATTATAATTCAAAATAATGGAGCATGTTGGACACCTGTTCAGACAAAATCACAATCGGTTGGAAATAATCAGCCATTAAAATGAATTGGCCAATAGCAAACTGCAGGATGGACCCGATAAGCACAGGATAAGATTTACAAGGGTGCCAAAAGGAAGATAATACTGTTTCAGGCTGGGATATAAAGTACCTTTCCCGTCAAATGTGTATTACCAAAATGGCAGATTCTATAATTGTGGATATTGTTTTGTGTTCCATAATTACCTGACCTCTCCAAGCACCCTAAAAACAACTGCCAATCCATTCTGGGCTAAAATAGAGGTAACATTTTGAATACATTACTTATACATTGAAGGTACTCACCAAGGACAATGTGGAGGTTGGCCTTTACACGTTCAATAAAAAAGTTGTACATGGACAGCGGCGTGGCATCGATCTTCTTGCCCTCCGTGCGGGCGATGCCCTGAACCTTGTCGATGATGTCAGCTCGCTCATCGGCTGGAAAGAGGTTGGGCACGTCGCCCGTGTTAAGTAACATGTTGATGTCCTCCACGAAGGCTTCGTCCTTAATCTGGCTGTCGTTGAACAGGAACACAATGACCTTTCCCTCCAGACCCGCTTTGAGCATCAACCGCTTCAGGTCATCGCGCCACTCGGACACACTGTAGTTCTTGGTGAATTAATGAAATAAAATCAATGATGAAAGTGGAAATAGATCGGAAAGGGCTGAATGTAGGCAGACAGCCACTTACCTTGGTTAGCTCAATCTGGAACAGGTCGTAGTCACTGATGAAGGTAGCCAGCTTAGTGGCGCTCTGTCGCCCAGAGCCCCCGATGCCCACCAGGAGAAGATGGCCGTTGGCCTGCTTGAGAACCCGGCAGATACGTGAGATGTGCTCTATGGCGAACTTGAACATGACGAGAGACATGGGCGCTTTGCTGATGTTGTTGAACTCATCCAGGTAATAGTCCATGATGTTGGTCAGAGCGTGCAGGTCGGTGATCTCGTCGTAGACCTTGGCATCCGAATCAGGCTTGGTGTAGTCGCCAAAGAACAGGCTGCGGATGTTCTCGTCTGCCACCATTCCACTAGGTGTTAGGTGGCTCAGGAGCTACATGTAACAAGGGGAAAGACAACGGATTATCAGTACATCACATTTGCATGGCTCTTAAACTAGTAACTAATAAGACTGCTAAGTTCAATTCAGTCCATTAAAAATTATTTACACAGAAATCAATGTCAATCTCCGAAAGACAATGATTTACCAACGACAAATAATTGTGAATGCTGATAGAAAATTGTGGAACCTTATCCAGGCTTTGCTTGAAGTAGCCAGCGGTCCTCTCCTTGACAATGTTGAAGAACGCCTCTCTGTCTTCATTGTCGATAAGGCGGTCGTAGAACACGCGGTAGATCTCATGGATCCACAGGCGGATCAGCTTGTCTCCCTCCTTCACACACGGAAAAGGTCATAAATCAATGAATACAAAAAAACAATATACAGCATCTACATACAGCTCTGTAAAAAATTAAGAGACCACTACACCTTTTTATTTCCTTTCCAAAAAAGTCAAAAAGGAAGGTTTTAAGTGAGGAACAGAAGGGTTCAAATTAAGAGACCACTTCAAAATGAAAGCTTCTGTTCCTCACACAAAAATTCCCTAAACAACTTTTTTGGAAAGAAAAGAATAAGGTGCAGTGGTCTCTTAATTCTGGAGTTGTATTTACATTGTAACTGTTTAGTACATATAAAACTGTAGAAAAGTTAACTATAGCTATGAGCTTTCCGTTGGCCTTGCCTGAAGGTGAGTGGGTGGACTTAGCAATATGCCGCGGATCACCCTGGCAAAGTCCCTGAGGTTGAAGATGTAGTGGGACTTGGAAGGGGTGGGCATGAATTTCTCCATGGCACCCTGATAGACGGACATGGTGGCCTGTACTACGATCTTGCCCAGTCTGGACAGAGGGACATCACAGCTCAGAGGTCAGGATAAATTCCAAATAGGCTGAGATTGGTTCCAATACTGAGATTATCAATAAGTCCTTCGCTCAGCAAAAGAGATTGTTGTTAAACATATCGTTGTAAATGTTGTTGATTACAAGCCTTTTAGTGGTCATTTAATTGTAAAAAATATCATTAGCTCATATATTTATTAACACTTTCTAATCCACTGTAGCACTGTGTAGCCTCTCAATTGCAGGTAAGGATAAGATTTTGTCTCACCTGTAGAAAGAAGCATCAAATCCGTTGCCAAAATGCCAGTCAGTGATGGAGGTGAATATCTTGCTCAGTGTCTCATTGTCAAAGGAGTCAATTGAAACAATATTCAAATGACGAGTGAAGCGGCCTATGATTTGAAAGACAAAATAACAGTAAAATTGTTCATTAAAGAATATTACATTGTACATACTGGTTTTAAAAAATAGGCAGGAACGAAATAGCTGGCATAATTTGAGACGGGACCTCATCTTGTTTAAGAAGAAATGATCTTACTCTGTTTACAGTCTGACAAAGTACTGGAGAAAGCAAAAGTACCTGTAATGTCATTCCTCCCCCCACCTGGGGGTCCCATAGCAGATACAAACAGCACATCCACAATGTCAATCTTGGAGGTGTCCTTCTTGTCGTACCAGTGATGGTGGTCTATCCATTGCCTCAGCAGCTCGATGGGCGGCTGGGCACCATAGATTTCCTTGGCAGGCATGTTGAGGTCATCTGATAGGTCAGAGGTCAGAATTGCAGTGCATTTCCTTGATAACTCACTATTCTTGCACTTTATTTTAAACAGCATTTCAGAAGAAGTCCCTCCCCTTCTTAACCATCTATGGGGTTTTTTTGCAGAGAAATAATGTAAGGAATCGAAGAAGTGAGGTAGCATGTATCTTTAAATGTAAAATAGTTGAGCCCGAAATGGTACCCTATTCGCATTGAAGTGCGATACCAAAAAAGGACAAGCCCTGTGCGCTACATAGGCAATTGCATGCTGGGTGTTGATTAACAGTGCCAAGTGTTCCAGGGAGTGTCCAGCTCATTCCTTACCCACGTAGACCACACACATTTTCCCGACAGGTGGCCCGAACACACCCTTCTTCCGGCGGTCCAGCTTGGCCATGACGATGTCCTGGGTCTGGTTGGCTGAGGTGCGTGCCGAGAAGTTGATGCAGTTGGGCGTGTAGCGCTCGTTAGGCAGCCGGAGCAGAAAGCTGTTGTTGATGACGGACTTGCCCGTGCCAGTGGGCCCCACGAATAGCGCGGGCACCTCGTGGGCTAGGTAGGTCTGGAGGAAGAACAGCTGACGGGCTGTCTCCATTGTAGGAATGATCAGGTCGGATACCTAACAGAGGGAACAGGGAGTGAAATGGGTCTATTCCTTAAAGAGCAAGACTGTCTAGAAAAATGTGAACCCTCCCATCACTAGTAAACAGACTGGGTTTGACAACCCATTCATTCATTTTTAAAGCCCTTCTATTGCCAGAAAACTGCCAAATAGACAATTATAGAATTTGACAACGTAGTGATTGCCACTCAAACTCCTTCAATAACTAGGACGCTGACATTTATAAAACCCTCAATCAGTAACACACTCAACTGACATTGGCTCCAGAGGGAATGGTGGACTGCTCGCTGGTGATGGAATCAGTCCATGTGTGCCACTGTCCAGTGCCCTGCTTGTGGAAGTAGTAGTCATAGACGGTGCCTTCAAGAGAAAAACACTGGTTAAATCATACCTCTAACTGTTGTATTGAGCAATGGAAAGTGGCTGGTTTGGGACTCTAAGATCTTTAGTCAGTTACACTGCATAATCAGGTCACCTCTCTCAGGAAATATGTTATTCTTGGTCAGTTTGACACTGCTGGGTCTGGGGTGTTTTTCGTCCATGCCCATGATGAGGTTTCTGTAGAAGGCGTCAAACTGCTTGCGGCTATCCCCATTGATGGTCCCGCCCACGCTCCACACCACGGCGAATAAGAACAGGCCCTGCAGCCACATGGTCACCTGCTGACTGGACATGGGCTCCACCCCATCGGTCCCCAAAGCCGCAATCTCGTCTGTAGAATTAGTACGGACACAGACACACACACCCACTCCTAATCCATCAATCAACAAGAAAGGAGTTTGAGGCCTTCCCAAGTGATATAGAACAGTGTGTCTATGAAAACATAATTGTATAGACTTTGAATCATGTACTGGCTGTGTTTTGCCTGACCCAGTAGACAGGAGTAAAGCCTCATCAGGCTGTTAGCCAGATGGATTGGGGAGGTGGTCACCAGGAAACGACACTTGGTGGAGATGAAGTCCAGACAGGGCTGGAGCAGCCAGTTGAACATGTCCACAATCTGCACAAGGACATGAGATGGAATGTACGAGTCAATGTGTATGAGATGGAATGTGTGTGTGTTGGTGTGTCTTCCCACCAGGTCCTTGTGTTCAGGGCCGAGGCTCTCAGGCAGGCTGTCCATGTATGAGTCTCTGAGAGGGGTCCATCCTAACTGATGAGGCTCCATGTAGATCATCCCACATCTGAGGACACAGGGACAGTTCATTCAATTTCCCTTGACTGACTTCAGCCGATGAGTGAATAACAATGAAACTTACATGGAAGTTAAATCTAAATTATGGGATCTCAGGCACACCAAATGTCAATGATACTGGAGGTTATTTACTAGATTCCTTAAATATCATGCACATTTATTAATAACATATATTTCATAATAATATATTCATATTGCATCCAAAGATGTTGATGTAGTACACAAAAACCTAAAAAAAAAAGGGACCAATTTTGTCTCATTCACCCCTTTCAGAAATACTGGGGAAAATTATACAAAATCTTTGGATTGCATCTTTAAGACCCACAGTGTAGTCATCAAAGTGTTAAAAACGAGCTACCAACCTGTGTCCACTCCCACTCACCTGCTGACAGTTGCTGGGGAGGCTTGCTCCAGGTCGCCAGTCTCAAAGATCAGACTCATCTTAGAGCTCATTTGGATGATCTCCCCACTCATTAAGCACAACTAAGGAGGCAGAGCACCAGACGGTCAGTGATGCTCGACACTAGAAATGCAGGACACTAATAACGAATCAATAATTACCACATTACAGTCCGTAGAGGGTTCGCCATGGTATAAGGTAGTATGTGTCATTAGAAGTAGCAAAGATAAAGTACAGTAACATTTACAGACTGGCTCGTGCCAAAATGGATAATGTTTCATTATATCTCATGAGCATGTTCATGTCTCTATAACCTTTTTTGTAACTCTTTATTGTGATGATGTTCTTCAGTACGAAGCCAGTTCACTACCTTCTTGTTGTCGTCTAATACGGTGTTCATGTTTTCGATCCACACGGCGTCGATGGGTCCGTCGAAGACAATCCACTGGCGGTCTTCTGAAGTGGAGACGGCCTGCTCCCTGAAGGAGACAGCCAGCACGCCGTCCGACCACTCGTGGCTGACCGGGTCGAAGCAACCGTACAGCTGGCCCATGGTGATGGCCTTGGGGTTAAGGATCCGGTAGTGGACAGCAAACTCCTCCATGAGACCGGCTGGCGGTGGGTTAAAGATGATGTCAGAGGTTGGAAACAGGAAGAGCGTTAAAATGGAATGTTGATGGGACTTACCTTCAGACAGATTCCCCAGAGCCCCAGCCAGAACTTTATACGCCGAGGTTTTCCCTCCCAGAGGGTCTCCCACGATCATAAAACCGTGACGCACCAGCATCATCTCATACACCTATTCACACCAGAAAGATAATACATTCTCATGCTTATTTTCTTCTATTCAACAACAATGTATTAGAAATTGGTACATTTTGGCAGCATTCACCAAAGATTTGTATAAATGTTCCAAGATACTGCACAGCCCAACCTTTTTCAAATTGGAGATAATTACATTTTGTAGACGGAACAAGCAAGCTGTCATATAAAGCCTATTATAAGCTAGCGAGTCTCAACTGGCACATTGTTTTGGATGTTTCTGCTACAGCATTATTTTTCCGGGAAAGTCTTAATTAGAGCACTGACTTAACTGTAAGAGCAATTAGTCCTAACTGTATTTCTCAGGCACAGAAGAGCAATGTTTTTCACCTTGGCTGCTTGGAGCTCAGAACCAATGACCTATCACTCCTGACCACTAGGCAACTCTTCTACATTTGGAACCCAATTCCCTGAATCTCTTGGGTCACTGAGAAAAGACAAAAAAGGTGTCTATTACCTGGATGATTTTGCTGATGAACCAAGGCACTGGCTGGAGCTTGAGCTTGGTTATGTTGTCGTTCAGGGCCTGCATGAGAAGCTCATAGTCTGGTTTGGGAAGAACCACTCCAGGGAAGAGATCTGATATGATACCCTGTGGGTACATATGAGCATACAGTCATGGGTGAAAGCATGGGAGATGACAGGCTTGTTCAAATGTGTAATAACAGGTGGAAAGCAAAGAAAGCTCTCACAAAACGGGGTTGTGTGGAGAAGCATAACATTAGTGTTTATAAAGACGACATTCATAGCATTGGTTACATACAGCGTTCCGAGAAATCATGTACAAAAAAACATGATGAGATTATATTGTCTTACTGTACACAGTATACATAAAAACATGGTGTTACCAACAAAAACTTTGCCAAAGCTGAAGAATTTGTAAACATAAGCAACATTACTTGAAACAGAGGCACATCCTGAGCCAGGAACTTGGCCATGTTGACGTCCAGCAAAGCCCTGAGCAGCAGAACACTCTCGTTCTCCATCGGATACTTCAGTTTCAGGTTCCCCGCGGCAGTCAGGACTGATTTGACTGCGCGCATGCCATAGTCGTAGTGATGCTGCGAGGACAGCTGCTCTGAACAGAGGCGGTAGGTGGCCACAATCTTCCCAGCGAGACTGATGGGAACGCCAACAGATGCAGAGTTTCCAGTCAACGTTAGGACTTCCAGAACAACGACTAGTCGACAATAACGGACATGTACCAGCAGTGTGATTCGTACCTGCGAGACTCGATAAAGCCCATGGAGTAAAGCGAGATCTCACCAATGAGACCGTAGTCCGGCACCATCATAGCCACCGTACGGAACAGAGCCTGCAAGACAAGATTGACAGCTCTGAGAACCAATCCCGTTTTTCTAGACTAACTATACCACTACATCTGTCCCTCAACATTTGAGCCAAGTATCGTTGAGTCAGTGACAGTACCGGTACCTTGAGGTTGTCGGGGAGCTCAGCCCTGCCAGCGTAGCCGGGGTTCATGGTGATGAAGACGGAGCAGGTGGGGTTGAGGGACAGCTCGGTCCCCTCGAACATGAAGGTCTTCAGGTTCCTGGCGATGGCCTGCTGGATGCTCAGCACCTGCTGTGCCACCACGGAGAGCACCTCCACTTCGATCCGGTTGAATTCGTCGAAGCAGGCCCAAGCCCCAGACTGCGCCAGTCCTTTGAAGAACTTGCTCATGGCCTTGTAGTCCAGGCCGTCAGAGCAGTTGAACACCACACACTGAGAGAAGCAGAGAACAAGACACAGCCAAACAAATTGTGGTGGATTCATGAAATGGAATATGACACGTTTGGGGACCGTGAGACCCATATTATCAAAATATAACTATAGCTACGGTTACTAGCTATTGTGAAAAATAAATACCTGTTTAGCCAATGCTTTGGCCAGGTCCTTGGTGGTCTCAGTCTTGCCTGTCCCAGCTGGGCCCTCAGGGGCTCCTCCCAGGTTCAACTTCAGTGCCCCCATCAGCGTCCTGTTGGCACACATGTAACCTTGAATATGGCATCACTATTCTCTTTCAAATGTAATTATGGAAAACAAGTTTAAAGTGAAGACCGGCAACCTTGCACATGTAAGTAGCATTGTAAGGTCATGGTCTGTTGGTGACTGAGTTAGTGGCGAGTGAACTGCATTGTCGTTGACTACTGACCTGTAGCAGCGGTCAGTGAGTGGGGTGATGACCAGGCGGCCGGAGTTGCCCAGGTACTCATAGCCGTACTTGACGTTGGTGGTGATCATACGCAAGCGAACGTCTCCGTCCTCCCAAAAGTACCTAAGCTGACTGATCCAGGAGAAGTCGTTCAGGGAGGAGATACGGTCCTCTGCCAGCTTAGCTACCACATCCCGAGCTGGGAGAGGACAGAGTGTGTGGAAACGAAAAATCAGTGGGTGTGAAGAACAACAAAAAGAACAACAACAAGGAAAAGAAGAACAAGGACTAGAAGAATAAATTGCCTAACATACCGTGGACATCAATTACAGTCAAAGCTCCTAAGGTCATTCTAGCCCCTCCGTTCAGCTTTCCACGCACCAGCTCAACAATGTCAGCTATTTGAGCATTGCTCTTCTCCACATAGGCCTAAGAAGAGATTCATAAAAACACACGATTCCAACAGATGGTGACAATGTAATGCATTCATTTATTAAAAAGGTGAGCTTTATGAGTTTCAGAATACAATAAATACACTATTTAGTGAACCATACAAGTGCATGGTAATGCTAACTTCTCTGACGCTACTCTCTTAAAATAAAACAAAATGAGAAAGATTTTCCTCCAAAAATACCACACATCTTTCAACATCTTTGCCTTATTTAATCAATAAAAATATTTCTTAATTTTTTGAACAGTCTGTGACTTTGACTTTAACAGTCATTTAGGACATGGGTCAAGTGGGTGACTCACATTCAGAGTATTGTTCTCGATGGCCTCTGAGACCTCGCTGGTCCAGAAAATGGACGAGGCGCAGATCACAACTTGCCCAGGCCACTGCAGCACCCACTTCTTCCTGGGGACCTGCAAAACAAAAACACTTTCAATCCCGTTAACATTTTAACATGTCCTCCATTTGATCTGTCTCTCTGCTGTACCTGGACATACTGGTCCACTCCTTTCTGGATGACATCTCTGACACTGGTCACCATCATGCTTTCCACCTGCAGAAGCCACTTCTCCACCATACCCTGCATAGGACCCAACCACGCCATCACATCAGCGCGTCCGTCCGTCCGTGTGTCCGTATGCGAGCGTGTGTGTCCTATTATAGTACCTTGGCTTTGGCTGGGTAGAGCGTGGTGCTGAAGGGTACCATCTCCTTCTCAGAGCTGATCATGCCCGTAATTTCTGTGTCCTCTGTGAACTCCAGCTTGGCAATGCCCTCGAAGCACTTCTTCAGGTGCGGCTGGACACGCGTTGGGTCCTTGGTCTCTGACAGGATCTCCAGCAACTCGTCATTGGACAGGAAGAAGAACCTGTAGATCAAGTTCGATGAGAGGTCAGCTGGGATGCCCATCTTTTTCTACATAGTGCACTAGATATGTAGGGAATAGGGTGCTCGTTGGGACCACCGAAGGCGTTGGTTTGAGGACATTCGCTGTGACTGAATTGAAACCCCCCAGTTAAAGACTTTTACTCTGCCAGTTGCCAGCTTCCTTGGACTACAGAAATGTGGTATAGAGGTCAATGCCGACAATGGAACGCCAACGAAAAAGAACACTGTCATTGGAGTATAGTTAAAACTGGATGTGATAAAGTTTATATTGCCAAATCCATCGTGATTTTGTTTACTGTAGCAGCCCCGCAGTCAGGTTCCTCAAGACAACATTAGTTACACTATATTTGGCTGTGTTCACTGCACGTTTAAAATGAGTCTCGCTCAGATTTAAATGAAGTGACTGCTAAATTCTAATTAGCTACTAACGTGGCTTACGAGCAGAATTCAGTGGTGGTATTCAAAGTAATTTTGGGGTGTAACTGAGTTGATTAATGATGATGACACAAACATGTATAGGGGTTGACGTATGATGTATACAGTCAACATACTAAGACATTATTACCTCACCATTGTGTAAGACACATATAAATAATAGCCTTAATGTAGGCAAACTGTGCTGGAGCCAATGAGAAGAATCAAAATGTTCCTCTTTGGCATCTTTCTTCCAGGTGTTTCTATTTCCACTGTGGAGTTCCATTAACCTCTTTGATTAGATTCATGTCCATTATGGTTGATAGACACCTGGGGAAATACAGCCTCTTTTGCTCCAGGTAGGTGTTAAGGCCTCGTTGGATGTCCTCCAGAAACACATTGGACTCCTGGAGACGACAAAGCATGTTGGGCTGGCCAGTGGCCACCAGCACACGCGTGTCCTTCACCTGAAGACACGCATACATACACGGTACAGGGTCAAAATAAGGAAATCGTGGCTTACCATACAAACACATGTGGAGTAATATCAAACAGTGTGCGTCTTACTGCCTCCGAGATGATATCTTTCCAATATCGGTCCACAATGGCAAACTTTCGCCCCTCCTCGGGCATCTGGGCAATTATGTCGTCTGAGCTGAAGATAGGCTCCAGGTACAGCCAGGTAGCCTGGCACTTCAACATGGAGTCCAGGATGTCCTGCATCATCAACAACTTATCCTCCCATTGCTGAGAGAGGAGAGAGAAAAATAGATTTAGGCAAGAAAATGAAAGATTGGAGAGAGAAGAATAAGATGTTTTGTTGGATTATCCTACCCTACACGATGACATGTCCTGTGTGATTATCCTTACCTACAAGATGACATGTTCTGTGTGATAATCCCACCCTACAAGATGACATGTTCTGTGTGATGATCCCACCCTACAAGATCACATGTTCTGTGTGATTATCCCACCCTACAAGATGACATGTTCTGTGTGATTATCCCACCCTAGAAGATGACATGTTCTGTGTGATGATCCCACCCTACAAGATGACGTGTTCTGTGTGATAATCCCACCTTGCAAGATGACATTTTCCGTGTGATTATCCCACCCTAGAAGATGACATGTTCTGTGTGATGATCCCACCTTGCAAGATGACATGTTCTGTGTGATTATCCCACCCTACAAGATGACATGTTCTGTGTGATTATCCCACCCTACAAGATGACATGTTCTGTGTGATTATCCCAC
>JACXGJ010007766.1:0-29302 GCA_016801105.1 Esox niger
AAACCAAAATAAACCACCACTACGTGCACAAACATTCAACATAAGTAGGTTCCCCAATTGGAGGCAATAACGAACACCTGCCTCCAATTGGGGAAACCAAAGCACATAGAGGTGGCTAGAGCCACCTATTTAGGCCATGTCCTGGCTATGGCCCCAGCCAGCGCAAAGATGGCTAGGGGCATAGCCAGGACATGACACAAACCTGAGCCCTTTCATCTGACTACGGTTCTGATTACACTGTTTTCCGTACTTTGAATCTCTATGCATTAGCAAAATAAGGAGAGTACAATATAATTTGATGAACTTGAAGTTTGTATTCATACAGTGGATATAAGAAGTCTACACACCCCTTTTAAAGTGTTTGTGATGTAAAACAATTAGACAAATATAAACTTTTTCCACCTTTAATGTGACCTATAACCTGAACAATTCATTTAAAAAAACAAATCTGAAACAAATCTTTCAGAAAAAATTTATTAAAAAAACAATAACCTGGTTGCATAAGTGTGCACACATTTAAACTAATACTTTGTTGAAGCACCTTTTGATTTTATTACAGCACTCAGTCTTTTTGGGTAGAACTCTCTTAGCATGGCACATGTTGACGTGGCAATATTTGCCCACTCTTTGCAAAGCGCTCCAAATTTGTCAGATTGCGAGGACATCTCCTGTGTACAGCCCTCTTCAGATCACCCCACAGATGTTCAATTGGATTCAGATCTGGGCTCTGGCTGTGCCATTCCAAAATGTTAATCTTCTTCTGGTGAAGCCATGCTTTTGTGGATTTTGATGTGTGCTCTGGGTTGTTGTAGTTCTGAAATGTGAACTTTTCTTCATCTTCAGCTTTCTAACGGAGGCCAACATTTATTGATATTTGGAACTGTTCATAATTCCCTCGACCCTGACTAAGGCCCTGGTTCCAGTTGAAGAAAAACAGCCCCAAAGCTGGATGCTGCCATCACCATGATTCACTGTGGGTATGGTGTTCTTTGGGTGACGTGCAGTGTTGATTTGTAATGCTTTGGAAATTATTTTGTACACTTCTCCTGACATATCTTTCAACAATGTGATTCCTCTGATGCTTTGGAAGCTCTCTGCAGACCATGGCTTTTGCTCTGAGATGCAACTATGAAAATGTCAGGAAAATCCTATTAGAACAGCTGAGCTATTTGTGATTAATCAGAGTCACTTAAAATGATGGCAGGTGTGTAATTACTTATATTTAATATGAGTTTGAATGTGATTTGTTAATTCTGAACACAGCCACATCCCCAGTTATAAGAGGGTGTGCACACTTATGCAACCAGGTTATTGTAAGGTTTTTTTTGTAATTTTTTACCCCTTGAAGATTTCAGTTTGTTTTTCAATTGGATTGTTCACATTATAGGTAACATTAAAAGTGGAAAATGTCCCTACATGATTTATCTTTGTCTCATTCTTTTACATCACAAAAACCTGGCATTTTATCAGGGGTGAGTAGGCTTTTTATATCCACTGTAGTATAGTTTTTTCCTGTACTCTCAGCCCAGCTCCCTCATTGTCATTCCATGTGGAAGACGATAGTCAAGCACAGTGTTACGAATGTCATTAGAGATCACTGTTTGTCTTCCTCTCCTTCAACCACCTTCTCTCATTCTTCCTTTTCTACTCTCTCTGATGTTATCGTGGATTGATCCAAAACACAGGTGAGCTTAACTGTGGCCCTTTTAATTCTTGTCAACTACCTTGTTGAGTAATTATACTTGTTAGTGTTTAAACCTTGACAACTGTTAATAAGGAGTGTTAAATTGTGATGATTTGAGATTTAATGTATGGAAGTGTTTTCTACATGACAAATAAGGTGACAACTGGAGCTGTATAGAGGTTTGCAAAAACGTGTGAATGGTGCAGAATGTTGTGTGGGTTAGGGTGAATGGTCTTCTGGGATTTAACTAAATAGTATTCTGTATATTGTTCATCAGACCAGGTTAGGTGTATTAGCAATTGTCAAAATATGTATATGACATTTATTTAAATGTATATGGGAGCCATACACATTTTCTTCTTTTTGGAGAATTGAGTGATAGGAGTTGGTGGTTATAGACCTGTTTTTGAGGTCCAAGAACTAGAAATTGTGAATGCTCTTATCAAAACCAACCTTAAACTTTTTGTGAAATTCAGGTATGAACAATAATTAAAGACAATGGGATTTGTCAAAATACACAGCTCTGAAAAAAATTCAGAGATCACAGCAACTTTTTCTTTCCTTTTCAAAAAAGTTGAAAAGGAAAGGTTTGAGTGAGGAACAGAAGCGTTCAATTTGCAGTGGTCTCTTAATCTTAACCTTTCTGTTCCTCAATCAAAACCTTCCTTTCCAACTTTTTTGGAAAGGCAAAAAAAGGGTCCAGTGGTCTCTTAATTTTTTCCATAGCTGTTGAGGCAGTGAGAAAATACATTCCTTAAATATAGGTGAAAACTCCCCAGCAGAGAGCAGTAAAAGACTGTCTAACAAATGCTTGCTGTGCTGCAGATGATACTTCACAGGTCCTAAAGAACAAATCAAAAGACTCCTTTATCATTAAAACATACATTTCAGCTTCCATGGCTGTTCTTTGATTATCTTGATCTTTTTATTACCTGCTCCTTCTCGGTAGCTAAGAACGATGGATGGTGTTTATCAGTAGTGATCTTCATCCCCTGTTAGTTACTTGTACCACCTCAATAAGATAAAAGACACGGTTTTATGATAGACCCATTAAAGATGAATTACACAGCCATCCCATCACAGCCTGTTGTAGACATAATTTGAACCTAATAATCCTATTTGACCAAATGCAGATACAATACAGATATGACTATTGGAATCATCCAAAACAATTTTTGCATTTTGCCCGTTTCCTAATGTTGTGGAGGTTGAGTACATTGTTACTTGTGTCTTTGTTACGAGATTTGTTTTAGAGTCATGGCACCAAATCAGCATGGACGAGGTGCTTGGTTGAAATGTATAAAATTGAAATTATCTGTTTGCATTACGCATTACAATATCATTATCAACATTAACATGAATACAACTGCTCATCATTGTTGTTTAATAATTATATGATTTAGTGCAATATGATAATAAAGACCCAAACAAACTACAAATGTGCAAGAAACAAAGAATATCATACGCCACAGATCTTCACGTTTAAATATATATCGATAACAAGAAGAGCTTGAAGTTATAGAGATTAATTCTTAAATGAATTTGAAATGAGGCAAAGCTCTCTGAAGTGCCAAATCCAATGTGGGTGTGGTACAGAAAGAAGGTTTCTTGAAGTGAAAATGGATCAAAGCCTGTATCTTTTTTGATGCATTTTCTTCATTCGATCTATTTCTCTGTCTTTCCTTCTCTCTCTCACCCTGTATGATGTGCGTAGAAAGACGGGGTGCTTTAGGGCTGACTGATGCCTACCCCCCAACCTCCAGACAAACCACAACACAATGAGAGTACAGACAGAACACAGAAGGGTGTTTCTATGCTACCGATGGTTAAAGCCGTACTGCCACCTGTCCAACCAGACCAGTCCGTTGTTCCTCCTTTCACAGTCTCTATGAACAGAAGAACAGCTTAGCGGGGGACATAGAGGGCAGGATGGATGTTCCATTGTAAAATGATTCACCGTCCACCGAATAAGAACCGTCAGGATCAGGAGGGTCAAACAGCTATGGGAATGAAATACATAAAACCAAACTATTAACAGTGACGCAGGATGAAGCTGCGGGATTGGTAGAGACAGACTCATTGATGGGCCGAGATAGACAGCGGAGGTAGAGCCAGCTCCGGAATCAATGGCCGCCATTCTTTCCTTGCCAATTAGAGCTAACACATATGACACACTTGACTCCCCTGGTTGAACCGTGGACAGAGATAATGGGTCTGCCCCTGCAGCTCAATCGATGCCACCAAGTCCCTGGGTGGACGTCTGCCTTGCTACATAACCAACACACGCACGCGCACGCACACACACTGTAACTCAGCATCTACCGCCTGTCAGGGAGGCAAATGTCAGCTATCTCTCATACACACACACACACACACACACACACACACAGACACCCGCACTAACATATGTAGCAGCACACACACGCCACACACCACACACACACAGACAAACAATCAATTGTATGAAAGACTGACAGACAAGGTAAACAATCACAAATATATATTTACAGGTAAATACACCAGAAAGGACCAGATCCATTTCTAATGAAGCTCCATTCTACAGCCAGTCATACAGCTGAAAGAATACCCCCATCGAGCCGCAGAGGGGGTTCCTGGACAGTCTGAGGCCAACCATGTCATGGGGATTACACACACATTAATTCATATGTAATATATAGTACATCTACTCTAAGCCCCCTGCTATAATGCAGAAGCTCCTGACTGACTGCGATCAGATACCGCTGAGCTGTTATTACCCAGGAAGTCAATATTTCAACGTATCATGGTAATGGAGTACTATAGAGGAAACATGCTATGCATACACATAAAGAGGCATTTTTACACCTGATAACTACGTAGACAACAGACAAGTGAACCTTTGGGCAGTTTTCCCACAGTAGCTTGAGGAAAGGGTTGATTTGGGGCTTAGTATGTGTGTGTGTGTGTGTGTGTGTGTGTGTGTGTGTGTGTGTGTGTTCATGCCAGGGTTGGGGGCAAATCTATGTTCAGTTCTTGAATGTGAATAGAATTTCAGTTGAAGGAGGCTGATTCTGTACATCCCCTGGAGGTGTTTATTTTGATATCATATACAGTAACCATAACACTTCAAATAATACGTCTTATCAAATATATTTATTTTGTTTTCAGGTTAAAAATCTAACCATCCCTAAAATGAGGTATGCTTTTCTTAACAAGCTTAAGTTGCATTAGATAATACCGCTTGATTTTAGAAAATATGCCTTGAATATCAATTCATTTGTCTTGTTCCGTTGGCAGATTATTTTACTTATTTCAAGAACATATCTCCTCAAATATAGTCAAGTATTCTTTTTTCAAGAAATATTTTGCAGTGTACCATTAAGATATAACCACCCTACCTACCAATGAGCTCACTCAAGTTGCAAATTAACTTTATTCATTAATATTTCCCTTTCATGTTTTTTAAAACATAGAAAAAAACCTAAATACATTAGATAAAATATTGAAGATCTAACACCAAAATGTGGAAGGGAACTAACATTTCACGACATAGAAAAATAAGATTTGACATCTGAGTTTAAATCTAATATTTAAAATGGTATGTGTCTTTTTGATTCTATCTGTCATTCAAAAGAATTAGACTTTTATGTTGTCAGTGGGTTTTAATTGCCTTCCATTCAAATTTCGCTTTCTGTGGTTGTAGTAGTGGCTGTGACGTTGGTAGCAAATGTGGTGGTGGTAGTTGTGATGGTGGTGTTTTGTTGGTGATAGTTGTTGTACTGGTATTGTCAGTATATGTGGTGGTTGTAGTAACAATGGTAATGGTGGTGGTAGTGGTGATAGGGATGTTAGTGGTGATGGGGATGATGGCGATTGTGATGATTGTGGTGATGTTGATGTTTGTGATGGTAGTGGTGTTGATGCGTTTGTGATGGTTGTGGTGATGTTGGTGATGATGATGTGATGATTGTGGTGATGTTGGTGATAGCAATGGGTGTGGCAACGATGGTGATTGCGATGACTGTGGTGATGTTGGTGATAGTGATGTAGTGGTGATGGTGGTATTTATGATGGTTGTGGTGACATTGGTGATAGTGATGGTAGTGGTGATGATAGTGATTGTGATGGTTGTGGTGATGTTGGTTATAGTGATGGTAGTGGTGATGATGGTGTTTAAGATGGTTGTTGTGACATTGGTGATAGTGATAGTAGTGGAGATGTTGGTGATTGTGACGGTAGTGGTGATGTTGTCGATAGTTATGCTAGTGGTAATGATGGTGGGGATGGTGAAAATCCAGATAGACCCTAAATCTAGTGAGTGTGCATGTGTTGTCGCCTGTATGCGTGATAAAACAGGGAGACAGAGGACAGTTTGGGGGTCAGCGCAGACACCCCTCTCTGTCTGCGGGGCAAGTGGAGGGGGCAGCAAGCGGCTTTTTGGGGTTGACAGTTCCCAGCGAGCGTGAGCCTAATCTCCTCCATCAGCTGTCAGAGTGCGGGACGTCAGGGCCAGGGAGGCTCCACTCCGCCTCTCCTTGCTCTCTCACTCCACCGGCAATGTCATGTTGTCATCCCACATATGCTCATCTGCACTCGGGGAGACGTGGGGAGACGCGGGGAGACACAGGGACACGGGCAGCTTCCGTCTTTTTCCTGTCGCTCTGAACTCATCTCCTCTATGCTTCGACGCGGCTGCTCGCTCTCGCCTTTAACCCCTACTACTCTCCTCCTCTCATGCCTGCCTGCCTTTTCCTCCCTCACATTCTTTCCCTCCCTCTTCAACTGTCTCAACACTTGAGCTCATGCTAGAATAGCTCCTCGCTTCCATTCAATTTACAATTCTAGGGTTAAACAAAAACAAGTATTTGAAAATATCCTTGATACCAGCTATTCTGAGGTTCTTCCCAGGTTATCTGAGGGTATTCACAGGTTTTTGATGTCTGAGCTGACATGAATAAACATTAGGTCAACTTTGTGTCCCTAATAAGGCCAAGGCCTATATGCCAATGACAGCGGAAGAGCATGTGTGTGCCCTAGTGCCCCGCCCCTCCGCCCCTCCGCCCCTCCCACGGGGGGGACAAAGTCACAGACTGTCAATCATACAGAACACATGCCACCTCAGAGTCGCATGCCCCCCCACCCCCACATCCCCAAGGACACAACACACAGGGCATTGGTGACTCATTACCCACCAGCTCAGGACACACACATGCCCTGATCGGGTGTGTGTAGCCGTGTGTAACCTATAGGTGCCTAGCAAAGTGCGTGTGGAAATTAATAACGCCATGCTACATGTGTTTGAACAGAGTGGCGTGGCGTGTTGCATTCCTCCACAGCAGGGCACGAGTCACCTTGCAGTTTACATTCACGCTGGGTTTTAGACAGCGTCAGCCAATAAGGTCAACTGTCACACCGCCCAGCCTAGACAGCTCAGTGACATTTTGTAGCGGAGATGGTTTTAGTCCCAAACAGAGGAAGAAGAGGTTCCTATCCCACATTCATGTGGCAACACGGCCGACAGAGGGTTCCACGTGTTCTGCTAAGCTATATAATACAGCTGAAATGCGTCTGTGGACGCATGCCCCCTGGCTACGAGAGCCCTTGCCCTGGGCTTGAAAACACAGGCTAGTCCCTCCTGCAGCCCCGCTGCTCCCAGAGATAGCAGTCTCTTCGGTAGGGAGGCTGTCTGAATGCTTTATGTGTGCTATAACAGAGAGTAATCATTGTCAAAGAGCCAAAGATTTGTCAACATGGTGATACCCAAGGCAATTCCAGTATATATGGATATTGGACCATTCTGTGCCTATTTGTGGTTTTCTCTCTCAGCAAAGACGGCACTCCTGTTGATGTCTCCACCCTCTCTTAAATTGCCCCCGCTGCGGTTTATCCCCCTCCATGCTCTTTGAAGACAATAAAAGAAAAGTGATGTGTCTTGTTCAGCCACTAAATAGATGTCTCGTTTTCCCCCCTGAGGTGGCTGCACATCACTGACTGCACCATTTATCAGTTCCACGCCCTCAAACTTCCAGGAATAAAGATGATAAATACCTTGCCCACTTCTGCCAGTACAGAGGTAAAGGACCGGGATAAAGGGAGAAAAGGAGATAAATTGAGATGGAGAGAGAGCGCGGGAGAAAGACAAGAGACCCTGAAAGTGGAACCAAAATGTCCTTAAAGCACACCTGCCTCCCTAGCGTTCAGCCGCCTTCTCCCTCCTGCGTTTGATTAAATAGCATTTTCTCCTTCCTTATCTATTACTGTTCCTGCATGAGCGAGCTATCTGCAGCCTGACTGACAGACGCCTGGCTGCTTGCTCTGATAAGATTCCACTTTGGTTTAGATAAATAGGAACTTAACTGAACTGAAACAATTTAAACAGTCTAAATGCAGAGAGATTAAAACTGGCCAAACAGTGGCTGAGCACATGGCAGCGTCATGCTGAGGGAGGTTGAAGCATTGCCTGAGAGAAACACACACACCGGACAAAAACACAGGACACACGCACACACACACACACACACACCAAATGAACCAGCGCTGGAAAAGCCCGGCTTTGTTGTTGTTGGACCCACTGCCCCTTGAACAGAGCTCACACCCGTCCGTCCGCACGTCTGTCCCGTGTCCACCACCCCCACGCCCGAGCGCGCAAAGGGAGAGTGGCAGGCAGGATGGACCACGGGACGAGTTTCCGCTTGGACACCCTGCCTCATCCAGTGCTGCCCAGAGGCCTTCCAGGAAAGGCCAGCGGAGAGAGCGACCTACCCTGACTCTAACACTCTGTGGCAGGGGGGACCGAGAGACAGCTGTTCCCTGCCACTGGCATGGCGCTGTGGAGACGATTCCAGCTTGTGAGTGTGTGTATGTGTGTGTGTTGCTTGGCCTCGTGCTTGAATGGCAGTTTGTTGGAGGGGGGAGGGTGGTAGTAAAAGAAGGAGAAATAAATCAAGTCAAAGCAATTTGTGCCCCGTCCTACTGCAGTGTCATTAGGAGTCCTGTCACGCAGAACCACTGATGGAACGCGCTGCTTACGCAGGTCGACAGTGGGCCAAAGAGGAATTTTAATTTTCCCTCCAACTCCAACCCTGCCATTCCCCTGCATTAAAGATGTTCGGGGCTTGATGGATGGGGTTGTGGAGACAGTGCGATGTAGAGATATGCATCTGTATTTCAAAGATTGAGCTATTTCTATATTTAACACTTAAAAAAACAGACAGACACACACACACACACACACACATACACACACACCCTCCCTTACCGATAGAGGAATGCACAAACACAGAAAGACTCAGAACCGTAACACAATAGATTGAGATTGTGTGTGTCTCTCTGTATGTGTGAGTGGTAATGACCATGGCCATTGCAGCGCAATGCTGCATATTTCTCCCCCAGCTGCCACTTTAATGAGCAGATAAAATGGGCGCCGCTGAATAATTAATACCCAGACCCATTAACGAGGCATTAGAATGCATTTTACCTCATATTGATTTTTCTCTTCAAATGAAAAAAAATATACGAAAGAAATGTTTACTCCATCCGTGGTACACTTTGGGTCTGGCTGCCCGGACTAGAGAGGACAAGGAGTTGAAATATGGCTGGTTCTGTTTAAATGTCAGCTCTGTAATTACACGTTGAGATCAGCGTGGCGATCTCATGGCCCGCTCCTCTGATTTATGTTCAGGACTAAATGACAACCCCACCGGCTCGGCACGGACACTGAGCTCAACCTTAGCGGAGGAGCAGGCATGACATTATACATTAAGGCACAGCCCATGAGTCATTACCACAGACGGTCAAACAGCCAACCCGCAGTAAGGCCTTTAACACTGGAAAATCCCAACGATATTCTCTGGAAGATGTTACCACTTACCCACAAGCCCCTGGTCCTCTATGAATCCCTTACCACAACCCCGTTCAGGCACCTGCCTAAAGATACTGTCCTGTCCCTTAGTGACTGTGTCTGGGGTAAAGAACAGGACTGAGGTTCCTTCGTCACGGTCCCAGAGCACTGGCCATCAGTCAGATCCTACACACAGATACGGAAAATCAATCAATATCTGGATAGATGAGAACGAGACTCCAGATCAATCTACAGATATCGATATATGTGCGCGCGTCCGAGGAAGCGCCACCGACACCCCAGCGTGCTCTCTCTCCCTCCTTCAATCGCGGACGGGGAATCTCGATGAACTGCTGAATAGAGGAACGCTTGCGAGAGACAGGTCAAAGACAGAGCGATAGATACAGAGTCGAGGATCAGCGCAAACGGGTCAATGATGAATACCCGTCTCCCATCTCTGCAGTCAGCGTTTGGGGCACCTGCTGACTCTAAGATTTGCAAGCCGATTTGGACCATATCTATTCATCAGCTAACAACCATCAGCCCAGTGGGCCTCGGATACACCGTGGCCATCTAAGAGATACGGCCACACAGCAGCTTAACCGCCAGATAGAGAAGCTAAATGAATGTTTCGTTCACACACTAAAGGGATCCCACAGCACAAACGCCTGGCCTGCAGGTCGGTCGTTTAGAGACGTCTGTATGTGAGGAGTTCTTAGGGGAAAAGATGAGCGTCTCTGACCAACTCACCTTCCTCGGGAATGGGGACAGGGTCTGGTTCTGGGAGTGACGGGGCAGCCAGGTGTTTTATAGTATTTGTGGCTGTGATCATCCATCAGAGCGATCGATCACGCTCCCAGCAGCTTTTATTAATGATCTTGTCAGCAGCCCAGCTCCTGGGTGCCTGCGCTTGTCCAGAATGATAGATCATTAGCTGGTCTGCCTGCTATTTATTCTCCCATGACCTTGTCTCTCCACATTGTTGAGTGGGCCGAGTTATGAGTGCTGGAACATGATAATTCAATATCGATCCATATTTGGTACAGAAAAAGTTTGCAGCCAATATCCTCTGCCCAATACAGATAAAATCTGCAAACAAATTCAGATGTACTTGGACACAGAGAAACGTACATACACAAGCAAAAACACTCAAACACATTCAAACACACACGTTCATGTGTAATGAGAAGCTTAAATGTCTGGGTCAGGTAACAAGTAACAACTGGTGGAACGGAGCAAACATCAAAACAAGATTAAACAATTACAGCAAGAATTGTTTGCTGTATCTGTGTCTCTAGAATTCATAGAACATTTCCAGAAATGAGTTAAGAGACATTATTCTTTGAGTAAAGAATCCTTCACCTCCACATTACAATCCACACAAGTCCCAGGGCTGGTTGTAACTTTGTTTCAGCTGTGAAATAGAGCACATCACTCTCTGTCCCTTTAAGAGGGAGCCCAAGTCAGGAGGAGTTTAATGAAAACCAAGCCCAGGGCAGAGCCACAGAGGTAGAACAGAACGCGCTTCAGAATAAACATTAGCATGTAAACAGCAGCACTGTACTGACTGACTGAGCTTGCTTCCACAGTACAGAGCAGACACTGGGGAGGGGGTGACGAGGGAGGTGAGGGGTGTGTGCCCCTGTAATGCCCCCTGGCTGGAGAGCGGCTGGGGGACGACGTCAGGCCTGTCATCCGCCCATCCCTCATGCCGCCACGTTTTATGAGCTCTGTCATATTAATCAATTAGCCACCGGCCTGGTAGTAGGGCGCTGCAATGTTCTTTTGAACACCGCCTTTTGTGGTTGTCAGAAGTACGTACGTGTGCATGTTTGACTGGTTTGCGGGCTGTATTTTTTCTCTGCTTTTACTTCTCCCTCCTTGTACATTCCATTTATGGACTGTGTTTTTAATAAATTCCATTCCCTGACTTATTCTTTGTTGTTTTCTGTATCTCACAATGACTTCAAACAGTCCAACCTGTTTACTCCACAGTAGGAGTGTTCAAAGAGGATCCGGCGCGAACCTCTTTCTCTCTGAATCATTTATGACGGATCCCTTTCATGTGCCAAGTGACTGAGAAGACTCAATAAAAAGGGAGAAGTTTGGAGGAAAAAAACGTGGAGGAAAAAACACCTTGAGCTCAACAATTGAGTAGAACTACAAAACCTCAGACACAGCGTTCAATTAGCCAGTTATCAATACAAGGCAGCGGGCTATTCTCTTTGAAAGCCCACACCCTTTCAAATAATATATTGCCCATTTGAATTCAGCGCTAGATTGTAATGGCATTTGGCTTGCTCGAATCTCCTCCCTCTCTTCTGCCTGTGTGTTGGGGAGGTTCTGTCTGTCGGTCTGTGTGCAGCTAGCCACAGCAGTATTCATGGCAGACAGGCAGGCATTGAGGAGACGAAGCGAGCCCAGCGAGACGTAGAAGCAACGGCAGGCGGCTCTGCCCTTCTCTCTGGCTCCTCTCCCTGGTGGCCCCTCCAGGCTCTGGGGCCCAATAAGCAACCATCTGCAGACAACCTCCACCAGCACGCTCCAGTGGACACACAGTTAGTGGGGTGGAGGGTGTGTGTGTTTGTATCCGTGTATGCGGTTTTTGGGAGGACAGGAGAAGAGCGGAGGATGTAGTCCAAGGGCAAAAGCACTCCATCATGCCAGTTCTGGGAGTGACCCCCCCGTCACCTGACTGTTGAGCCCATCCTGAGTGACTGCCCTCCCGGCTGGGCCCAGAAAACGTGTGGGCGCTGGGAGCATAGAGCCTGTCCGCTAGTGCTCCAGAGGTTCTCCCAGCACATCCATCCTGCCCTGCCAGCACACAGATCGATAGCCCTGCTCTCTTAATCAGGCCTCTGGTGACTGTGGGTAGGAGGGGTGGGGTGAGGGCACCTTTCCTTCCACTCTTTAACCATCTTTCTTGTTTTCCTCACTGTCTCGCTGCTTCTGTCTGTTTACTGGCAACTTGTTTCGTTTCTACTTCTGGCCCTCCTTTCCTCTGTCCATCCAGAGCTCCTTTCTCCCTGCATACTGTACAGTAGCGTGTATGTTGGCAGGCTGCCAGGTCTCCGGGAGCCAGGCTCCCAGGCCGACGCTGCCAGGCTCCAGCTCTGCCCGCCTGCTGCTTGGCACACACGCTGTAATTGTGCTGATTTATTGATATGGAGCTGCGCCACACCGTAACTAACACAATTTATACATTAGAATTCCCAAAGACACAGAGAGGAAGGAATGTTGGGGTTCTTCTACAGTAGCTGTGGTAAAGAGGACAATGAAACGCACAGAGGGATAGAAAAGGATGCAGTGTTTGGAACACTTTCAGAAAATCTGACTGAACCAAATGGATATTCATTTAATTCCTCATAATTTATTCAATATGGATACTCAAGTCCAATTTGGAAACATTTGGCAGTTTTTGATGCATAATATTTAGTCATTTTCTGGTTTAGAAGTGACTGCTAAATGTGAAATCCCATTTGTTTAAGGCGGTAGCATAGCTATAATACAGAAACATTTGGTAGTAGTTGCTCTTTGTTTTTAGCAGTGGGCAGGTATGAAAATGTATGCAGTCACATCTAGTACGAGGGTCTATGGGTAAGAGCATCTGCTAGATAGTTAAAATCCTAACACTGATCCATCTTCAGTTGTCTTCATTAAAATAATAGAACTCTGTTGCTGTATTAAAATCCTCATTAGTCCCATGGTGATATCCCTGAGCAGTTTCCTTCCTGTCATGAAGTTCAGAAGGACTGAGTAGTTTAATTACATTATCCACTGCATTCTTTTTAACTTGACCAACCTCAAAGAGACACAAAAAGCATCTGCCAATCCCTGCCCTTTTAAAAAGAATCTTAGCTTGAAATTCACAAACTTGACAAAGGGATCTTACAGATGTTGGGGTTGTCAATTTAAAATATTTAACTCCCTATTACTCCACACATAGTTGGGTCATGTCATTCATATGTTTGGTAAATGTTGAATCCTGAAGTAGTATAGATTTGCCTAAATAACTGGGGTGAATACTTATGCAATAACTGTAGTTACACATTTTCTATTAATTAAGATGAAGAATTATGTTTTCATGTTCACATCACAGAGTATTTTGCATACACCATTCAGAAAAAAAGGCTTTCAATCACACCAAAGATTTTAATAAATCCAAGAGAGTTGATTATTACAGATATTTAAAGGAAATATGGTTCCCAATTTTTGTGCAATCTTCATGATGCTAAATACATTTTGAAGTACTGTTAGTAAATACGTAGGTTTATTAACATTTGTATAAAATTTATAAATGGTATTAGTTGTTCAAATACAGATTGGAGAATTACTTAGCAACCAAATACAAAGAGAATACACTGTGGCGAGTGGCAAAACCCACAAAGAAAATCGGGGGCATAACTTAATTTGGGGGTTCCTTCATATTAGGTTACGCCCATTGACGGTTTATATTGGTGTCGTATTTTTGATTTAGTGAATGCGTTTATGAAATATTTACTAGCGTCAAATACGAAGATTTCGATAAGTGCTTCCATATGACACCCGCTATCTATATATTTAGGGATAGTTAAAGTGTTCACTAACATCGCTCATTTGCTAAATTCTTTGAATCTGAGATTCGAATAGCTTGTCAGTGACAGAATGCAGAAAACACGACTACCCCTATAGCTACGTTTAAAGACAGCTAGCTTCGCGACGAGGTAGTTTACTTGTAAGCCAGCTCTAGTCAATTATGCTACGTTATAAGTAGCTAAGCATGCATGATGTTTATTTAATTTTTTTTGCTTTATATACACCGTGTTGTCATTATTTAGAAATGTAAACAAAATAATAATTTGTCTTGGCCAATAATTTGTCTTATATGCAGTGGTGTAAGAAGTATTTGGCTGTGTTCACCAGTTTGGAGAAGTTGCTATAAGGATGAGCTTAAAAAAATAACTTAAATGGAGTTCATAACTAACCATTGTCCTTAATTGATCATTTACACTCTTCCTTTTTTTATTGATCACTGGTTTGTTTTGAACTCTCTTTACCTAGTTACTTAGATCTTAATTAGATACTTCCCTAAAGGGGTGAACACAGCCAAACCCAGTTGAGTACTTTTACTTTGTACACCTCTACTTCTATGTGATGGTTGTGATCTTTCATTTCAGTGTCCAGGATGAGTTGTTGACCTGCGGGATGCTGTTGCCTGGGTAAATGCCAGCATGAGCCTCTTCTGAGATCACGTACAAGGCCTCACCCCTGAATGATGAGGAAATACAGGGTGCTGTGCAGATGCTCACAGAGGCCTCAACTGTAGAGGAACAACAATAATCTTCCCATTCATGTTGTTGTTGTTTAATAATTTTTAAGACACTGAAACATTCATGGATGAAATAGACAAAAGAAGACTTAGTGATAATTTTGAGCTTCTCTGTTCATTATTTTAATTGATGGGGATACCTATTAACTGTCATTAAACCATCAGCTAATGCTGGTTTCCACACGACAAACATTACAAGATCCAGAAAACACAATATAGTTTGACGAGACAAAGAGACAAGAAACATCAGTTGTTTAGCAAGAGTAAACTGGACAGTGTTCACCTGTCTATACACCATGATAGGATGAAACCAAAGCCTACAGAATCTGAGCAAAGCCACAGTACATAAAGAAACTGTTTAGTTTTGTCAGTGTTGGAATGTAATGTTTTGAATATTTGATTGGGTGATTAAATGTTTAATTGTCAAACTGGCATATCATTTAATTTTGTAATTTTAAGTTATACCATTAGCTTCATGCTTTTGGACTACATTCATTGACTTTCAGTAATGTTTGCTGTGCTCTTTGGACCTGTTCTTGTAATTAATGCTATTGAATCAACTTTTCGGATAAGGGTTAAATTAGACCTCAGATAATCATTTCCAAGACATGTAACACTTATTCCTCCCAACAATTTTTTAATTCCATAACCATGTCATTACTCAAGAATAAAAAAATAGCTTGTTCCAGGCACCCCCAGAAACATTTATATTTCTGTAAACAGATGTTGACCTGAACTCTACATGATACAAATTAAAACTTGTGTAAGGGATTTTTCTATAAAATGCATATATAACCTTATACTTATGAAAATATAAATGTGCAGTGTATACTCACGTAGTCTTATTATAAACATATTAATGTGGAATCCACACACACAGAAAATGACTTCTGGGATTGGACGAATTACACATATAGATGAGTTCTATGTTCATATTTATGTATGTACTTTATGTTAAAAGATAGTCATGAGCAAGCAATTACCATGTGCCCAGAGAGGGGCGTTTCTAACGTTTACTGCCTTTGTATCCACTGGTGGGGTGTCCTGAGTGTGGCCCATGAGCTGATCATAAAGCATACTTTGTGATAAGAGATGACCTGAGTGTGGCCTATGAGCTTAACATAACACTTACTTTGTGGACAATGATGGACATGACCCAAGTATGAACCATGAGGATGTTATGAATTACTGTCGCAAATTACGAGCATTCAAGGAGGTAGAACATAAGATTCGCACCCCACCCGGGGGGTGTATCTGCAGAAGGACCTGGCTTTAATGTCTGTCATTACTGTAGGATTTTTATTAAAGTCTATTGGATTCACAAAGTCCTGAGTTGAAGTGCATTTGTTTTAGAAAAGAGTGGTTGATTGTCCACGACACTTGCCACCTTTCTGCAACAGGCTATAGAAAATTCTTTACTTACAGTTACCAATTTAAAATTTCTAGAACAATGCTGTTAAATTGAACAGTGCAAGTCAAAGGAAGGAGAAACCATTACAATGATTTGTATGAAAACTGGTCAGATCTACCCAGCAGAAACCACAGTTCTCGGCAAAGGACCTTCAGAACAGTTTAGCTGAAACTAAAGTTGTTGTTCACAGGTCCACCACACAATGTACCTTACACAACATGTTCACATTTGTGTAATATGTTGAAGCTATGGAAAATGCGTAAATGGTCATCCTGTATTCCAACGTCTTACCTTGCTATATTATTGTGCTGGGGGAGTAGGGTCTAAATCCCACACCTGCGGAGTACCAGGCTTGACTCTTTGCGGTCCCTGTCCAAAGTCCTCCTGGTTGTGTTGCAGATCAAGACAATACCTGATGATCTCAGCTGCCACTCTGCTGACCTCCCCCTCCCCCCTGTCTGTCCCTGTCTTTGTCCATCTGGTCATGACTCTGATCTGGACTGGGTTTAAATAGACTCTGGGCTCAGCCCACATGCATCAAACTATTACAGTTTGGACTCTTAATATGTTCACTCGGCAGAGCCAGAAGAGGACTGGTCACCCCTCGGAGCCTGGTTCCTCTCTAGGTTTCTTCCTAAATTTCGTCTCTCTTAGGGAGTTTTTCCTAGCCACTGAAGTTCATCACTACTGTTGTTTGCTCCCTGGGGTTTAAGGCCGGGTGTTTTGTGAAAGCACTTTGTGACAACTGCTGATTAAAAAATATATTTGATTGTATAAACTTGTGCAAAAGGGAGACCTGTTTCACTTTGTAACATGTAGGGCTCAGATCAACTATATTATAATTGCAATAAGCTGCATTCACAACCATTAACCACTTATTGATGGCCCTCTACTGAATCACATATAACAATGAATGTCTATTCAAAGAACAAGAAACTAGGCAAGCCTAGTTCAGCTGGCCCACAATAGAAAATGTTTCCCTTCTGAGATTCGACCGCAAGTTGCCCACGTGGAAGGCTGTATTGTTAACCACTACATCACAGAGCTGTACATATGATTGGTGTCAGCCTCTTTTGTCTACCCTGAACTAACCCTCATTTGCCACTGGCTGTTTCAACAGCTAATTGGCCAGTCGTGAATGATATTGATACAGTTAAACTGACTAAAGATTCTTAGTTTACCTCCACCACAAATAGCATCTATGAACAGTATGGCGTTTGCCACTGGTCGTTGTAACAGTGTTTTAGCCAGAAATAGGCTTTACCACTATCTACTAACTTACTGTAATAGTCATAAGAATTGAGCAATTGCTAGCGAGTCTGCCAAAGCTATTTCATTTCATGGCATAAGAACGTATTTTGTTCTTTCATGGCATAACAATGTACTTTTTTCTTTCATTCTTGAATGACATTGATACAATAACTGTCAATAAAGGAGACGATAACTACGTTTTTAATCAAGTGAAAAGACGAGAGAATCATAGAATCTACCCTTAATAGTCACAATACCATATAACCGTAAAGGTTTATTATGGCCCACAAATAAAATTAATAAATGTTGTTTTCAATAGATTCAAACTTAGGTCTTCCATGTGAGAGGGACTGTCTTTAACCACGGCATTACACATTAACAGTCGCTAGACACCATTGGGCATTGTGTTAAACTGACTAACGTTTCTTATTAAGTTTACCTAAACCATAGTGTCTATGAACTGTACGGCTTCTGCTGCTGGCTGTTTGAACAGCTTACTAGCCAGTAATAGGCTTACTAGTATTTACTAACTTCCTAGGAGTAATCATAAGAATTGAGCAATTTCTAGCAAGACTGACAATTAACTTTTCCATGCCAGAAAAAGTCACAATATAACCGTAAAGAGTTTTATTTAAGGCTTACTATGATGTAACTACTGTATGTTGCAGCCAGCAAATGTGTTTGTCTGTTCTGACCCAAAACGCATGCCTTACCTGAGCAAGCACCTGGAAAATGACACAGAAAGAGGAAGTGTGGGAAGCAGTGTGGAGTTTTGGTCTGTGAGGAAACCGTGCTCTTCTCCCAAGTATTCTCATAGCGAACGTCCAGTCACTAGACAGCAAGCTGGATGAACTTCCCACTGGAAAGCAGGCTAGCTTTCCAGTGGGACATTAAGAACGTACTGGTTTTCACTGAAACATGTCTGGAGCCCTCAATCCCAGATGTGGCCATTATTCAGAACGGGCTATCCATTCATCGGCAGGATCGAACAGCAGAGTCCGGCAAAAGCAGAGGGGGTGGTGTCTACTACATGGTTAACAATCTTGGGTGTCTGGATGTGGACTGCATTTCAAGCCAATACAGAGTCAAAGTACAATCTCTCTACCAGGGCTCCAATACCAGGACCATGTGGGGTGGTCTGAACCTGGTGTCTTTACTGATATCGTCAACCTATTGCTACGTCAATCAGGGGTCCCCACCTGCTTCAAAAAGTCCATCATTGTTCCTGTGCCAAAAAAGCTAAAAGTCCTCTGCATGAATGACTACCGCCCTGTAGCACTCACACCAATCATCATGAAGTGCTTTGAGTGGCTAGTTAAAACTCACATCACAGACTCCATGCTTATAACACTTGACCCGCTGCAGTTTGCCAACTGACAAAACAGATCCACAGAGAATGCCATCGCTCTGACCCTCCACTCTCTCATCTGGACAAGAGGAACACATATGTGAGAATGCTGTTCATTGACTACAGCTTGGCCTTCAACACCATTTCGCCCCACAAGCTGGCGTTAAAGCTCAGGGATCTGGGTCTCGACCCCACTATGTGCAGATGTATCCTGAACTTCCTGACGGGCAGACCCCAGGTGGTGCAGATGGGCAACACCACCGCTTCCTCACTGACTCTCAGTACTGGCTGCCCCCATCAATTCAGGAACCCCACTCCCCTTCCATCCATAGTCCCATGCACATCTGTCACTATATATCATGCTCATCTGACAATTATATCATGCACACCTGTCACATTTACATTGCACTAAGGTTGTACAGTTGTATAGTTATTATTATTGACGGGTGTTTTTGTAGTGTTATTATTGATAGTTCGTGTTATCTTCTTATTTTTATGTTATAATTGCTGTTACTTTTTCCTTTTAACTGCATGTCGGGAGCAGGAAAACCAAGCATTTCACTGCCATAACGTGTTATTGCAAATGAAAATTAAACCTTTTGAACTGAACTTGGAAGCGTACCTCAAAAATCCACCAGAAACAGTCCCAAAATAACAGTAAACTGTTTCATTTCAGGCTTAATATCATGTAGATAGGGTGAATTTGGGAAATGTGGGAATTCTTTTGCAATTTTGACTTCTTTGATTTATTCCGATATCTGTCTAACACATTAGATCAACACATTATGTAGACATTAATGTAAATATTATATCCAGAGATAACATGCTACAGTTATTAGAATTCTTTGTAACCATACAAATTATCTGCCTGAATTTGATAATTTGGGACAGGTCACTTTGTAATCTGGGACACTTGCATTAGTCTTTAAAAAAGCCAAAATCACTTTATGTATACCAAGATCAGTATCACCAATTTCTAATAAACATGATGAAAAGATGACAAGGGCAGGAAGCTGAATAAGAAATATCATAGTATTCATAGACATAGCTTTCATTCAAAAACCAAAAGTATATTTTTCATAATGAAATCCAGTAAAATACTTTTTATCTCAACAATGGCTTGTTTGGTCACTATGCAGACAATCAGTTTAAACAGACAAGGACAAAATGTAAACGATTGATGTGACCAAATAACCATGTATGCAACATAAGGAAGTCCCAAAATGCATATTTCCCCCATGAATGACTGTCCCGGATTACCAAAAGCATTTGTCCCACATTATAAATCATATTTTGAAAATGTGGGACAGCACAAACATTCTTCGGGAAAAAAACAAAATCACATTTTCAACACTTTAATGCAGTTTCGTTGCTTGAATTGATCACAAACATAATTTAACAACAACCAGCAACATTGTCTTATTTATGACAGATTTATACCCTGTCATAATCAGAGTCCTATGCCACTGATTTTTCAACCATTTCCTAGGGAGTATCGGATTTAACATTAACCCTGTCCCATTCTGTGAGATCACCCCCATGATGTCATGTATGTAGTATGTTCATACATACTACATACATTCTGATCTATCTGTGATTTCTATGAAGTACTCCCACACTGTCTTAGTATACACTGTAGAAGCAGTTACCACCAAACCAGATTCTTGTATTGGCTAAACGTAGCAGTCCCTTCCACTGACCTGGGCATTGACTGACTGACATATCTAATTGTCTCTTCCTTGGCAACATCTGCCATTTCTCTCTTCCATCCAATCACCTTGTCTCTTTCTCTTGCTCCTCCATCACATTGTCCTCTCTTTTTCAGTCTCTTCACCTTGTTTCTTGCTTGCACAAAATTGAGCTTTGTTTAGCTGCATCTTTCAATTTCCGCAGTGACAGTCCAGAAAAGAAACCCAGTGTAAGAAATACATTTCACAAAATATCATTCTACCCTTGTAATTCACTGGAATCAGGAATGGGCAGTATTTATGAAGCATCTATTTAAAATGTGTAGTTAAAATACAAAATAATATTTTGTAATTTGTATTTGATAGGGTTGATGAAAATGGCTTCATATCTTGTATCAAAATACTTTAGTGTTTTGAACTTTGTTTAGATTTGTGTTTGAAAATGTAAAATGTTTAGTGAGTAGTCTATATGGTGACATCATAAAAAGGATGCCTATTGATTTTTAGCAGAGATTGCAAAAATGTTTTACAGTTCATGTAGAGTTTCGGTGTTCGTATTAGTAGCTAAATCGTTTACTAATTTGCATAATGTTCTAGCTAACTTTTTGACCTGAGTAGCAGCCATCACAGTTAACGTTATCTTGCCACTTTTATGCTTATGTTACGTTTTCATTGGTGAACAAAAACGAATAATTTAGCATTTCAGTGTTGTGCAATATTACATTATAGTGTCATGCTATGGTGTAACTTCTTTAAAGCTCAAACGTGATAAACACACAAATCACACGCTTACTCTCACCCACACACACACATATGTTTTATTCTTTTTGGTAAAACTTTTGAACTGTCTTGGAATACCTGGTCTGCAGTATTCTCTATTGAAGTTGAAGTTATGTTCTTACTACACAATTAAGGTGTATGTGTTCTCTATACCTACATTTTGAGGCTCTCAATAGATTCAGTTGTTGAGAGTTGGGTTAATAGTCTGACATTATGTTGCTAATTTCTGATATCGTTTCTGGCTACATTTAAAATCAACGCATTTGGTCATTTAATAATTGTTGACAAAATGCAAACATTTTTGTTTTCAACTTTCAAATAGGTGTCCAATGATTAATAAATAAATAACTGATGGCTAAATGACTGTACCCTAATTGAAGTAGCTGTTTAAAAGGATAATGAATCAATTTATTATTATACACCTCAAAAATATCAAGGGATCACAATCATTACAGAATAACACCAAGTCAATTAAACATGGGATATCAATCCGTCCAGTTAGGAAGCATAAGTGATTGCGAATCAATGTCACAGGTGCACTGGAGGGACAACAACCGACAACCCTGAAAAAGGGAATGGTTTTGCAGGTGGTGGCCACAGACAATTGCTCACTCCTAATCCTTCCTGACTGATTCTTTTCTAATTCTGTATTTTGCTAGTGTCCTTTTCACTACTGGTAGCATGTGGCGATATCTGCAGCCCCTTCAGGTTTCACAGGTAGTCCAGTTCCTCCAGGATGGCACATCCGAACATGCCATCACTGGAAAGTTTGCTGTGTCTCTCAGTACAGTCTCAAGAGCATAGAGGAGATACCAGGAGATGAACCGTTGCACAGCTGGACCGGTATCTGCTCCTTTGTGCGAGGAGGAACCAGGTTCCTTCTGGTGCGGGACAATCCCCGGCCTCATGTGGCCAGCGTGATTAGGCAGTTCCTGGATGACAAAGACATTGATGCCATTGACTGGCCCTCACGTTCCCCAGACCCGAATCCAATTGAGAACCTCTGGGACTTTGTGTATCGGCGCATCCGACACTGCCAAGTAGCACCACAGACTGCATATGTCACTAACTACTTGTTAAAGTGCCAGCAGTTTTTTTTTTGGAAGAATTGTTTGTCATTGAGTCAGTGTTGCTGATGGAAAGTAGGCCCTTCATTACCAAACACTAAGTAACTAAATTAGGATACAATTATGAGTCATTAGAAAACTGTTAGATAAACATTACACAGTTGGTTACTTTAAAACTATCCTTCATCTGGGTGATCACCGGGATATGTGAATATTAGATCTTTTATCTGGTTGCATATGTCAGATTTATCACATGACTCGTTTTATCGCAAACATTGTCTACTTAATCTAGTCAGTGTACTGGTGAATGGATAGACCAAATAGTCCAATAGATGGAAGCTTTTTGAAGTTATTTTATTCTCCCTTCTAAAAATTATTTTCAGTATTTGTAAAGAAGTAAAGGAGTTCATTTTGATACACTTAAAATTAAGGTATTTCATTTTAAAATACATTTGAATGTATCTTTGCCCATCGCTGACTGGAATACAGTCTACAGTCAAGAGTTCATTGATTGAAGCTCAATGCAAATGTAGCTATCACCAATGTCAAATATAGCTAGGTTTGTGTAGTTTGGATATTAGGTTCCTGTGACCACTCTGATATTAAGAAATTAACCGCCAAGTATGTTTTCAGTGAAACCTATTGGGTAAATGCATTAGCATGCCAGAAAACATTGCCAAGATTTAGGTATCTAGAGATAAATTATATTTCATCGGTTAAGCCAAATAAGTGTGTCAATGTCTTAACAGAAAGTTTTTAAGAAATTAAGAACCCAGATAGGCTTCACTTCACAACACACAAGTGGCATCATTCAAGCAGGCAGTGATCACGATTTCCACGAAATTAGGAAAAACCGTTCGTGCTTGTGGGTTGTAGCATGAGAGTTGGGGACATGATTTTAACAGCAGGTAGGCCCCGCCCCTATGCCAATAAAAGTATGATAGACAACCAATTATACGAATATGTATAATTTACAATATATAATTAACCATTGTAAATTGTGTCTCGTTAACCATCAAGCCAATCTATGTGTAGCTGTGGCCTAAGCACAAACATTGTTGCCAATCGTCTTGTTACGGACACTGACATCCGATACTTTAAGAAACACTACTCAAATATTTTTTTATGCTGTGTAATATATATATATACTGTAGGTCTCCCCTGATAAATGTGTATAGATAAATTTGTGCATTCCATCCCTTCTTAATTAAATGAGCGTCATGTAATGGAGACATACTAAATGCATTTGCTTGTAATGTTGCAATATTTTCTATAAAGATGGCCAACCATCCACCAGGAGAGCTACTTAGCGTGCAGGTCTGCACCCGAGCCCCACTCTAAACGTCAGCTACAGGACAAGACCTAAAGATGCGTAGGTGGGATCCAGGGCTCGATCAAATGCCTGCCCACTATGCAGCTCTACAGATGGCGGGATTTTACACAGTGTAGTTATTCCACTTGGTAGGGGTGAAGTGAGGCCATGACACCAGTCTAATGGACTCAACTGGAAGACCCATTTCATCATGTCAAGAACTAAGTATATGAAATGTCCCCGTTCTGCTGAAGGGACAGCTCACATCCTATGTACATTAGATGGATTAACGCTGATGTTCCTCTGTAAACCACAGTGGCCTGTGGGAGAGGGCGAGGAGATGGAGAAATGGAAAGAAACAAGGGAGAGGAGGACTGTGGAGAAAGACGAGGATGGTGGAGGAGTTTCCAGCTGTGGCACACATCTCTATGTGGACTCTTCCCTCCCTTCCCCATTTTGGCTCTCATCACACCTGTTTACCCCCCCCCCCCCCACACACACACACACACAAGTTGGTACAGCTATCCAAGGGGCCAAAAATTAGAAATTGCATGCTAACTTTAAAATGAATTGTAAGTCCAATTTCTTGTGGTTTTACTATACTCATAGGGACATTTGGTCCCCATGAGTATAGTTAGACCTAAAACACACACACGCACGCACACACATCAAATCACAACTTACACATAATGGCTGAATATTAATCAAGGCTTTAGGCTTCCATCAATAAACCAAACACAAAAAAACGACAATTCCATACATCATCCATTTTATTACATTAAAATAAACATAATTGCCAATTCAAGGGCATCCATCTGGATTGTAATTATAAACAATTTAAAAGTGCTCTATGTTCCCCTCTCTTCTGCAGAGAACATCAAGGATCTCTTACTGTTCTTATCCTTACACTGTTTCTTAATGTACTGGTGTGTTTGCATAATTATTCATGTCATGATCTCCAGTCATGCTAATGATCATGGCGCTCAGTCGTTAAGAAGGCACCACCGCGTTATCCTATTAAATCAGTTCTTTATCATACCAGCCAAACTAAATATATCTCTGGAGTGGTTTAATCATCTAGAAGACTCGGCTCCACTGGGCTTAGTGCCTCCAGGCCAGCCCGTGAAAAATCCAACAGTATTTATACCACTAACTGCTGAGAGGGGTCAATGCAATAGTTACAGTTTCCTCAGTGAGGTCTCTTCATTGTTCCCCAGACCACCACCTGGTGACTCCACGCTCACTAAGGGGCCTCAGCTCCTGCCGGAGGGAGATGAAAAGGAGGTGGTGGCCTGAAGGAGAGAGGCAAGAATGTCCACCAGGATTGTTCCATGACACAATGACTCATATTTTAATGAGATTGTGCATCAACGTACGTTTAAATATAAATACACCTTTTATTGTATGTACAACACACTTGGAAATTCACATGTAGCCTTCAATAGTCAATAGTTCAATAGTGTTTCTAGTCCTCTAGGTAGATGTATTCACTCTTAACCCAATCATTTATCCAATTGTTCAGAGAAATTGTAAAGCTCAGGATACATTTAATATTTGTCAAAACCCCTTTGGAAGACTGAATTCATGTGGATTAGTGACTCATTTCCACCTGTCCATAACTCAAGGTCAATCCCGTTACGCAAAGTGGCGTGGTTCACCAGGCGCCGCTTGTTAGCTCTGGACCAAGTGCCTGAGTAGCTGCTTCTTGTTGACCTTCCCCATTTGGTTCCGGGGCATCTCGTCCACAAGAACCAGGCCAGAGGGGATGGTGTAGGGAGCCATATGCTCTCTGAAACAACACAGGACCGCTCGTCTTCACCAAGTTATCAGCAGAGACATGCAGTACAAAGACACGTAATACCATGCACGCTGCTACCACACATGCACCTACAACCACGTGTCACCGCTGGACAGTCCAATAACCAGGCAGGGCCTCCGGGGTTGTGGGGGGGCAGTTAGCTAGGGAGATAAGTCAATGTCCTTCATAAGCAATAAAGCGCCTCAGCGCTCCTCTGTAAAGTTCCCTAGCCTGCTTCAAGACATTTCCTACTTTGTTCATACAAAACAATATAATCAGTGTGAAATAAAAACAAATAATACTGGCAAAAACAGAAGGCTGGCGCTAATTAAATGTTTTCCATTTTTGAGTGCGCCATTGTGATATGGAGTCTTGAAGCCTGAAGCTGTTTTATTATCTTGTGGTTGTGTTGTGGAGAGAGATAGGAATAATAAATCACGTTGTAGCGTAGCGTTCTTCTGTCCCTGGCAGCAGATGGCCCTCTCTCTCTCCCTCTCTCTTTCTCTCTCTGCATTGCTCTGTATACATGTGACTGCATGACTGTGTCAGACAACGTATGTGAGTGTGTGTGTGTCTCTCTAATGGGGCTTGTTCAAGTCTATGCACTGTACACACCCAACTCTCTGAGGCTCTGTCTGTCGTGTGTGTGTGTGTGTAAGCACGCCCTAGCTACTGAGAAGCACAGCGCCTGACACAGATACAGGCTGACAGCTGAAGCCAGGGCACTGAGGAGTGAGCATCCATCCACTTGTTTATATCCCCTTTTGTCTCTCTCCTTCACCCTGCCTGGGTCCAGGGCTGGTCCTCAGGCAGAACCCATGGGTGAGGGGAGTGGGTCAGTACTGCTAGTCCACCAGTCAGGGGCAGCAGGGCACACACACCACCCCACAGCACACGCACCAGCACAGACACACGCGCACACGCGCGCACACACAGGCACGCACACACACCACCACCCCACAGCACACGCACCAGCACACACACACACACGCGTGCACACACACACACACACACACACGCACACACACACGCACACACACCACCACCCCACAGCACACGCAGCAGCACACACACGCACGCACCAGCACCAGCACACACACACACGCACACATGCACACGCGTGCACACACAGGCACGCACACACACCACCACCCCACAGCACACGCACCAGCACGCACACACACACGCACAGACACGCACACACACCACCACCCCACAGCACACGCACCAGCACACACACACACACACACACACACACACACACAGGCGCGCACACACACCACCACCCCACAGCACACGCACCAACGCACGCACGCACGCACACCACCCCACAGCACATGCACCAACACACACACACACACGCGCGCGCGCGCACACACACACACGAGGTGGTGGAGAGAGGGGGTGGTCACAGAGGTAGAAGTGAGAATGATACAATTTGGAGAGAGCCAAGAAAAGGGAAATGCAAGGAACGAGAGCGGAGGGAGGAGTTAGGGAGTGAGACAGGAATAAACACATACTGAGTGGAAGTGATGGGAGAGAGGGGGGACAGACATGCCCTGAGCCTCTTCACAAAAATGGATGTGTCTCCTGCCAGTGTCTGTGTTGGGGGGGTGAGGGGGGGGGCAAAACAAACCACAGTGACATTTACAAGAAAAGCAAAAAGCCAAGACAGGAACGGCAGCAGCATTCCTGCCAGACGGAGACTCTATCACAATCCCTCACGTCCTCCCCCTTCCTCTCTGTCTCCTCAGCTCCCTTCATTAGTCCACATCTGCCCTTGGCCCCTTCAGTTAAATGACTGTGGTCTCCCTCTCTCCCCAGCAGTTAGGTTGCTATTGATTTTCAAGGGGCTTCAGCAGCAGTTACTATAAACAAGTGGGGATGAGTCCTTGGGGAGCGAAATCATGCACTAACCCAATACATGTGGTGGACACTGTTCTATATCCAGAAACACAGGTCTGGGGATCTTTGTGCTCCTAAAGGGTAAAGCCACCAAACCCTAAACACAAAATGGCTGCTGGAATGAGGTAACGTGACAAAGCAGAGCTACTTAAATATTTCTGTTCGATTTTGGTACAGCTCCTTCGTGTTAGGAGTTATGTGGATTTTGTCTTCAAATATTTTTTGTTCTTTTGTTTTACATGTACTGTAAACATCCTCGGCATTTAGGTTATTTTACCTGGCCCACATCTTCAGCTCGGACAGTGTCATGCTCCTCCCCCTCTTCAGCTGCACCACTGCAGTCACTTTCTGTCCCCAGGTGGCATCCGGAGCACCAATCACAGCCACATCTAAGAGGGTCAAGGGTCACCACACATTGGCATTATAATGACACCCTGAAATAAGACACATTGATAAGACATTCCAACCTGAGAATAAATGTTGTTTAAATCCACCCAGTTCTAATCTAGGCCAAGCACTACTGTATTGTTCTATTTCCTTGCCCCATTTAGAGGGTCTATATACTGTACCAGTCACACGTTTGGACACACACTCATTCAAGGGTATTTCTTTATTTTTTGTATTTTCCAATTTCCACATTGTAGACAGATAGATGGATACAAAGATAATAGAAAGACAAAGCACATATGTAATCATTTATAACTTAAAAAATAAGTGTTTCTCTCAACCAGCATCATGAGGTAGTCACCTGGAATGCTTTTCCAACATGAGTACCCACATATGCTGAGCACTTGTTGGTTACTCATCCAAAACCTTCACAATTGGGTTGAGGTAGGGCGATTGTGGAGGCTAGGTCACCTGATGTAACACTCAATCACTCTTGGTCAAATAGCCCTCACACAGCTTGGAGGTGTGTTTTGGGTGCTTGAGGGAGGGAACCACACATGCGGTGATCATGAGTTACCCACTCCTTGACTCACAAAGACACAGTGGTTGGATTCAAAAATATAACATTTGGACTCATCAGTCCAAAGGACAAAAGCCTCATGTCCATTCCTTATATTTCTTGGCCCAAACAAGTATCTTCTCTTCATTGGTGTTCTTCAGTAAAGGTTTCTTTTTAGCTATTTGACCATAAAGACTTGATTCCCGTTGTATCCTCTAAACAGTTGATGTTGATGTGTCTCTTACTGTTTTGGGCTGGAATCAGTGCTGCAGTTAAATGCTGATTTCTGAGGCTGGTAATTCGAATGAACTTATCCCCCTCACATAGATAACCCTGGGTCTTCTTTTTCTGGATTGACTGACCTTAATGGCTTCTCTTCATTGGTGTTCTTCAGATGTAATGATGGAACTATGTATACCAATTTTACCTTGACACAACTCAATAGCTCAATAGATTTAAGGAAATTGTTTTGGTTGCTACATGATTCCATATGTGTAATTTCATAGACTGTATGTATTCACTATTATTCTACAATGTGGAAAATAGCTTGAATGAGTAGGTGTCCAAACTTTTGACACACCTACTGATACATAGCAGGGGTTAACCCATACTCGCCTATATCCCAGCCCCATACAGAGCACGTACATACCTATGATGTCAGGATGGGCTAGCAGAGGTTAACCCATACTCGCCTATATCCCAGCCCCATACAGAGCACGTACATACCTATGATGTCAAGATGGGCTAGCAGAGGTTAACCCATACTCGCCTATATCCCAGCCCCATACAGAGCACGTACATACCTATGATGTCAAGATGGGCTAGCAGGGGTTAACCCATACTCGCCTATATCCCAGCCCCATACAGAGCACGTACATACCTATGATGTCAAGATGGGCTAGCAGGGGTTAACCCATACTCGCCTATATCCCAGCCCCATACAGAGCACGTACATACCTATGATGTCAGGATGGGCTAGCAGGGG
>JACXGJ010007767.1:0-29297 GCA_016801105.1 Esox niger
AACCCGTTCCCCTTATCAGCATCCCGATGGCGAGAAACCCGTTCCCCTTATCAGCATCCCGATGGCGAGAAACCCGTTCCCCTTATCAGCATCCCGGTTCATCCGATATTGCGATGGGTTATCCACATTGGTCTTGGTAACCTCACACACTCTCCTGCGCAAACGTTCTACCCCATCTTGCATTTAGAAACAATATGATATTTTGTTTTGACTCCAAGATTTAGGATACACATTTCTGAAAGCAAATTGAAATATTCAACCTGCCACCCCTACATGGGAGAAGGGGTGAGGAACTGAAGACTGAAACAGGCGGGACTGGCGTGAGTACGTTGCCATGGAGACAGCCCATATTGGGAGACCAGGGGAGCGAGGAGAGGGAGGTGTGGTGTGGAGTAGGGTAGCTTTGACACTGCTGACCAATCCCAGCACTGAAACAGGTTCATACACTTACCAAGAGTGGAAGAAAACATTAACAGCACAATGTGAACTCACTTCAATACATCACATGTAATCACCTTGGTGTTGGCCTTTATCTTCCTGTCAGTAAGGACTGAGGCTGGGTTATGGTTTTATTACTTTTTTACACAAAACGCATTGGGTTCTGCCATTATGGCGTTGTGTCTGGTGATTTTCAACCAAAACAGCTGGCCCTAAAAGGGACACAACCAAATGGAGCAAAAGCGAACGCGAAGGGATCTACTTGAAAATAACGAGCTGACACCATCCAGGTTAATCATACACTCCCAATAACGTCATTGACAGTTCTTAAATAGAATTTAAATCCATTAAAGACAACAAACAACCACTTCATCTCATTCCATCTCCAAAACAGCATTATCTTTGACTTGAAAAATCCCAGATAATAACTGGACGAAAATCTGCCAATATGCAATAAATATGCAATCCCCTCAATCCGGATGCACCTGAAGGACAAATCTACCAAAACATGGGTGCATCTCAACCAATTTCCATCTTCTGCATATTGTCCTGAAAACCTATTGACCAGTTGAGGAGGACAGGGAGCCAGTGTGAACTATTGTGACAGTTCACACCGGGCTCAATGTCGAAGACTAGTGCTTCCAGCTGTGATAATCGGTTCAACATGAACACCAGTGTTAGGTAACATCTGCAAACACTGCTTCCACACACTCATAACATCAAAGTGTAAGCCAGATTAAAAACCTTCATTAAACACCAGTGTCATCGATAATGCCGGCGGGAATTGTTTCTTGAATAGAGTGATTACATTAAATTGTACATTTGTGGTACACCTACAATCCAGACCCCATTCTGACCACTGTGTGTGTGTGTGTGTGTGTGTGTGTGTGTGTGTGTGTGTGTGTGTGAATTAATCTACCATCCACCCCCCATTCATGGTTCATCCCGGGTTGTCCGTAATGACAGGATAAATCCAGGATACCCAGTTACAGACAGACAGACACGCACTAACCCTATCTAAATCTCCAGCTGTTTTTACAGCCTCTTCTCAGGACCGCCAGCCCACCTAATAGGCAGAAGAGACAACCAGATTGTTTTCATCTGTCAACTTACTATTGACACCAAATAGTAGCAGAGCCACTGCAAAAACAAGCCAGATATGTTCCAGATACGTTCCAATATGTGGTTCAACACACGCTGCCAACAACCCATCTACTTAATATTAACATGAGACAACAGCACATACATAGTATTTACTATTCTCATTAGGATTGTGACGTGTCCCTGCATAGAAGAGTGGGAATATACAATATTATCAACCAGGTACTTTGGGCTATCCCCTGGTGATGACGGCGCGGTAGGTAGGCTATATGACCTGATTAATGCATCTACGTTGTATAGATATCTCGACGATAGACTGCATACATTTTAATCGTTCAACACAATCACAAAATGACAACTGAAGTATCTTACGTTATTACTAATAATTGGTTATTGAGAGTATCATAGCAAGTAGGTCAATAATTTAACATGTTATGTCACATCGATCTGCTTATCTTTTTGAGTACAATGAAAGCCACGGGTTGTTCTGGCCTAGTGACAATCTCTTCGGCCCATTTTAAACTGAGATGGAGGCTAGAATAAAAACCGAGCCGTAACACAACAAACCCAATGGAGAATAAATGTACTATACGTAGAGCAGACATGATTGCTAGAAAATTGCTAGAAAATTGCTAGTTTTACCCTGGAATTTGTTAAAATAGTTTCATAATGATAATACCATTATAAAGTCATTGGAGAAATTATACAGTGCGGTGCGGTAGATTTACTGTTCTGTTGTGACGTGTGGATATCTGCATGCGAAACGACCACCATTCATCGTCTACATGATTAACGACACCAAAAGAAAAACAGAAACTTAACTGCATTCCACCTACCGTACATTAAAATGTGAACATGTGAAGAGACGCTGTATTTGTGAAAAAGATGTAGAAATAAGACAAGGTTTAAATATTTCCCATAATACTGGGCTGCGCACTGACAGACTAGCGGTAGCGGGATTTAACATGCCGCGCGCTACTGTGGCTAGCCAAGTAGCAAACCCCAGCTAACGTAATCGGCAAGGGGAGGAATTATTTGACAGGTAGCCGAATGATCACAAACCGCACGCGGGGGGAGGGGGGTTCGACTAACACAGACACTCACCTCTGTCTCCCGCTGGATGATTAGCTAACCTTCATGCGTAAAGGAGTCGTGTGCCATGCCAGCTCGCTTCAAAGCGCTTTAACTTTGTTTACTTGTCAGAGTAATGGAACACTGCGACTGCTGAGTCGCTACTGTCACAGAGCGCAAAGTTGACAACGCTAGAATAAAGGAGCGGAACATTAGCTAAAACGCTGTTAATAATCGTATTTCGCTTGCATATGGGGAATGCAGTGTGGCCACATTTGCAAATAAGCAGTATGATTTTAATAGGCATTATCGTAGAAAATAAAATGTGCACTTTAGCACTAAAATGAACTAAGGATGAGGTCATGGTTCAGAAGGGAAAACGATAAAAAAAAATCAGGTTGACGTCACCTTCAGCCAATCGGAGCATGTGGCTCAAGGGTTAGTTGACGTCAGCCTTCTGAGCCGTGGATTAAAGAGACACTGGTTTAAAGGAGAAGCGCAGAATTATTCAATGTTGTCGCGTGCACTGCAAAGGGCTGTCACGAGCTGAACCACCACTGGAACAGAAGGGGCCAGGTTGGAAATGCACCATGGCTGAAAGGTTTATTCCCAAAACGACACATAGCCTTTGTGTAATATGCACTTAATACGATCTGAGTAGATGTGATTGTTATAAACGACATGATAAAATTTAAGACGGCAAGATGGAACTAATACTATATTACTAACACTTGTAAGATCACAACTCCGATCTCCACAAGTGCGTAGGATGCAGGGTTAACGGGTGAATTTGGCATTGGGTGCAGAAAAAGGCAATTTGTGCCTCCAATACAAAGATGTCTCATCTGTTCATCCATGCAGATAAAGCATGCGTTCCAACATGCGCGGCGCCATTGAGGCCATCCCCTTGTCTCCTAGTAGTAACTTCAGGTATAATTAAACGACTGATCCCTCCTGATGACCGGGTTGGAGTTGTGATCCCATACCATACGACTACATTAAAATGGTGGATGCCTTCAATGGTGATGTCATGCTCGGATTAGCTGCCTCCCATTTAAATCCTCTAACCATCAGTACGGGGCACCCGTGATTTGGTAGTGAAGATCTTAGAGGATTTGTTTGGTATAAGTAATGCAGTGACTCTTACACATAGCCTACCCAAGGACAATGTGGAGACATAGGCAGATTGCTTACACCTGTCAAACCTTCGCAGATCTCCACATGTGCATGAGGTGCATGGTTTAGGGGTCTATTTGGGATAAGGTTTCGGATATGCCTGGATAAAGTCTCTGTGATGTCTCTCTGCATGGCTAGAAAAACACTGAGTGAATGAAATATAAAATCTCTAACAAACCATTTTGAATGCACATAATTGATTCTTCCCAGTTAACTTTGTAGCTAGTGAAATAAAGACACGTTTTATGAGAGACAATAGGGCAAAACTGAGTGTAGACTATTGCTGGAGAGCCAAGACAAACTAACTTCAATGTGACGGAAAATAAATGAAAGAACCAATCACACTGTTATTATAGACCAACAACAGCAACGTCAGCATAAAAGGAAAGAGCAATAGATCCATATTAATATCTATAAATGCTAATAATACAATTTTAGTTCCAATATTCACTGTCACAGCTTGGTCTTTTGTTCTTAAAATAAGATTGAGCAATTTTATGAATAGTACTGCACTGCATATTACGTTGTATAGTCTGCCATCTAGTGGCAGTAGTTTTGTACTGACCATCGCTGCAGCCGGCTCTCCAGTATCAGACTGCGGAGTATTAAACCACGAAACACAAAGTTTTATTCAGAATATTAGGAGTGCTGCTAAAACTTCAGAAACAAATGAATTACAACAGACATTCATGAAAATCTACTTTTATTTGGATGCAAAATCTCACTTAAACTCACTTCAACTTAAAGCAATACAATTGTAGCAGAGCAAGAGAGTAGGCTGTTTGCTGGTTAATTGGAGTATGTCTGATAGTTTCCCATAGGGCAAAACTGGTGGAAAAGACACATTTTCTACTGATTTTCAAACAAGACATTATTTCAAAGTCTTTTTAATGTCTTTTCAACCAACTTTTCAATCATCGTCTATGATCGCCAGAATTAGACCCAGTCAGCACAGAAAACAATCACTCAAAATAAAGCATTTGGGCCAATATCAATGAACATTATCAGAAAAGGATCTAATAGTTTCACTTTAAGTTTCTCAAACCTTTTAGTTAATTATAAACGGTGTCTTTCCCCGTTAAACCACAAAGTAGAGATTGTCTCCTGGTGATGTTCGCTGTAATAGACCAAGTTATTCAATCAAGATGAAAGTTGTTAGATTTCTTACACACAACTCTTTATCACTGTTTAGCTGCCATACATGTAGCTCATATTTCGTGTTTTGTTTTAATGCAGGTCTGGCACCAATCAGTTAGACATTAAGGGCAACCACACTATAGGCAACATGTTGATGATGCAGTCTGAAAACATTTAAAATAAAAATAAATTAACTTATCGTTTTGGGCAGGATTTGTAATACGTTATTTATATATGTAATTTATTAGTATTCTTTATCATACGTCAATTAGCCATGAAATTCCAAGTTTGAAAGTGAGTGGTGTTGATGACATGGGGCACATAACGGCATAAATGACATAGTAAACATTTCAGGCAACATATTTGGCTCAAAAGCGCCACTTTAACAACCAGTGGCCAAAACCCTCAGTATACATCTTGAAGTATTGAAGGTGTTAATTACATTTAAACCATGGCTGCAAGCTGTTCCTCACAGGAACAGTGGCACCGGCCTGTACAAAGAGTGAACCGACTGTGTGGTATTCCTATATATTTGATTGAATTGGAACCACAGCTGGGGAACGTGTAGACTGTGTGAAAACTGGGTCTGAGGTGAAAGTTGTAAATAAAACAAGGTGATATCGTTAGACACGTAAAGCAAAGCATAAGCAAAGCCTAGAGGCATCAAAGTAACTCTGTAGAAGAAAAACATATTCAATAATTCAGTAAGGTAACTTAGGTAGTTGTCACTCTTTTGTTGTTGTTCGTCAAATCTTGCGATATTAACCAACGGTTTGACCACTGTATGAGCTACATTCCTTTGTGGTGGAAATGGAAATATACACAAGGCATCTACTCGAAAGGATTGTATCAAAATGTTCTAAAAATATCTCTGGTTGGTTTCACAAAAGCAAACAGTATCAAAAGCATTGACAGACAGCAAGCAAGATAATAGGAGAAACTTTTACGACGCAAAGCTGGACGACCAATTACTTCGCTTTGATTGCGGACTTAGCACATGCAAAACCATTTAAATCAACACAGTCAAAACACGATACACAAAAGAACATTAACAGCTGAACATCACAGAAAACCCTAGTTGGTTTATTGTGCTTCATACGGATTAGGCTTGCCCTACTATACAACAATCATGGGCTGCTAACATCACGCATGTGTTCAAGCTACTGTCGATAGCAGAGTCGTCATTGGTTCAACGCCACGGAGAGGGGGCGCGGATTGCCTAGCATATCTTGCCTAGCACAAATAGGTTTGAGGTTTTGTTTCTTTACATTTGTGTACTTTCATGTATTACATCTAGCCTGATCTCAGATTTGTTTGTGTGTCTGCGAACACCATTGTCAAAGTGTGACAAGTATATAACAAGCTGGCAAACGAGGACAGACCGAGCCCCAGGCTTGTATATTCCTCCAACATGTCGCAGGCGCTTTTCTTATTAGTAAATCAGCGTCTCTGTCTCTTCTACTATCTCTTGATTTGTGTGTGACGTCATAACTCATTAAGCCTAGGAGTAGAGAGACGCACCCACCCTCAGTGTCGTCAAATTGAAATTGACAACTCTGCTTGAAAGTCGATGAGGCTATGCTGTATTTCAGACAGTGAACACTATGGAGGTCATTACTTTGACCAACGGACTGCACATACTTAAAGCATGGAAATACTGTTGAGTCTGCACACAATGTCTAGTTACCTAATGGTTACATTCCTCTATGGTTCCATTGAGTTCTATGGTACATGCCTGGGTCAATGGTAACGAACGCGTAGCACCATGCAACCTGAAGATGAGGTGGCTCCTGAAAACATCAGGAGTTCGAAAGGCCTGCTGAACTGTTTTTTTTACATAAAAACAAGACGTTTGAAAATTTGTTTTTTTACGTATTTGCTGATAGGACAGAAAAGCTAGCTGGTGGTTTACATTTCTTTTAGAGCATCATTTGCGAAAGCATATAAGTATAGCTTTGTATTAATTTATAGCAGTATTTAACTTAAAGGCCCAGTGCAGTCAAAAACATGATTTTTTGCAAATATTTCTACATTGTCAGGTTGGAATAATACTGCGAAATTGTGTAAATTCTGTTTTTTTTTTAGAGTGATTGAAAGGATTGCTTGCAGTGTCAGTCGGTTTGGGATGGGTGTGCTAGCGTCACTCGGCGGTAGAACATGATCAGACCAGTGTTGTGGTCTAAATCACTGCCTGTGATACACCTGTACTGCTGCGTCATGGAATCAAATGCCCGTTGTTCTTTCAGCAAAAACTTTCATCCATCTTTCCTCACGGTCAATGCATTAAAAAGATCAGACAAAACATATTTTTTAGAAAGAACATTTCAAACTTCTCTGACAGTAGTTCTTAGATAACATAGTCCTCCAGTTAAGCCCCAATTAGTTCTAGAAAAAATCTCACTAGAGAAATAGACTGTTACCTAGGAAGCAATTTTGTTTTCTCTTTTGACCCTTAAGTTATAGTATACTACTTATTTGTTAGCCAGAAATAATTTGCTACTGAGATAAAATCAATGAATCATACGTTAGTAAACTGCTGCATTGGACCTTTAAAAATAACTTCTGGCAGAATAAAGATATATAATATTGGGATTCTGGTATGTGGGCCTCTGAAATGGAAGCCGTTTGGCTGACAGTGTGTCGTTGTCTATGGTGTGTGTGGTTGTGTTAAAGGGTGATGTTAAGATGGAGGTTTGGTTGGTACAGAGCTGGGTGTCTTTACTCCTCTGACTGGCGGGATAGCTGCTTCTCGTACAGACTGAGGACGTGGTGAACAAACTGGTACTGCTCAGCTGTTTGGATCATCCCGCCTCTGGAGCACACGCCCACACACAGACGGGGTCGATTAGGAGAAAAAGATAGACAGATGTCAGAAGTGAGAGACCAAAATGGACGGTTGATTAGTCTTGGGATTTCTGAGTCCCTGAACAAATTCCACAATCGCCACCAAGAACTTTACAGTATTTACAGAATAAAATACTCTTGAAGTATTTGCTTTGACAAAACCTAACCAACTTAAATGGGATCTGGGTGATGGGATCTAGGTATCCTATTGGGAGAATTCTGCACTGTAATATGTAACATGCAGGTTCATTCAAAACACTTCATATCTTTCATGTAATGTAGTACATGGCTTGCAGTTTCAGACGTTTTAGCAAAATGGACAGGGACTCTTGTCTTTCTATATTTTCAAGGAAAAGCTAGATTCACCACTGAGGAATAGAGAAGATTTTTGGCTGGGAGCCAGACACCATGGAGTTGTCAGCCATGGTGGAGAAGTCTAGGAATTCATGTCTCACTTGGAGTCAGGTCTGAATTGGGGGGAGTGGTTTTGGGGGGCTTTCTGTTTAAGTAAAATGTTATTTTGTCTCTTTCACTTGTGTTTATTATTTTTTATTTCAATTGTTTAAAAAAAAAAATATACATGTATACATGTCTGTTCAATTCAGATATTTGAAAATAAAGCAGATGGTTAACCCACCTATCAAGGCGGAGCTGGCAGGTAGTCTTCAGGATATCGACCACACCCTCACTCCTCAGTTGTCTACACAGGATGGAAGTGGCAATGAAACATCCGGTCCGACCTATACCCGCGCTGCAGGAAGCAAGAGGAAGAGAAACCACGGATGTATTGGACCTGTTAACCGGGGTTATGTTTGTGAAGTGACCTGAAAGAATCATTCTCGAACCGATCCCTGGGGAGATGTTTCTTAATATTGCTCACTTGAATTAAGTCGTTGAGGGTTGAATTATTGCTTGATTAGCTGATTCGGAAGTGTCAGCTTTGAAATGGTTCAAATATGTTAAACATCCTCTCCTTACACGTTTGATAGTTTTCAACTTTACCTGCAGTGGACGATGACAGGGCCACTGGTGGGCGGAGCCTCCTCTCTGGCTTGCTCCACTTTCTGTACCAGCTCCAGGAGGGGCGGGGCTTTGTCCGGGGTCTTCTGGTCAGGCCAGGAGGTGTACCAGTACTGCCTGAGGCTGCGTTCTTCTCCCTCACACTGACACATGCACATACACACACCAACACTCACAGGTCCTATATGTGCATCCTGAGTGCACTGCTTAGCGGATGAGTCTAATTCGAAAGGGTTACCATAACAACCTGAACCTCATTATGTCCTATCAGTTTCATGTATGGGTTCAGTGTGTATCTGTGTAGACGTAAGTGTCCGTCTGAGAGGTCAGTCTCACCTTCAGCGTGAAACACCGCAGGCTGTAGTCGTCCTCCTGGGTTACCGTGACGACAGTGATCTGGATGCCCTCGTGTGTCACGGAGTCTTCAGGCCAGTACTCGGCGCATTTCTGAAGCAGCCAGCGTTGTCATGTCAGACTTCACTTCCAGACCACTCTGTTTCTGTCCCCCTCTCCCGCCCTTCGTCCCCCTCCCTCCTCACCTCGTTTTTCTCCTCTAGGTTGGTGATCATGACGATGATGGGACAGCGTTCCTGCCAGACCATCCTCCAGAAGTCCCCGACCGTGTTCACCGTGGGACCCTGGGTGGCGATGTACGACCGCTCCTCGCCCCTGTAGCCCTGAGGACGGCAAGGGTGGTTCAGCCGAGGGCCGGGAAGTTCTGACAGGTGCATGGACTTGGACACATGCACTGGGCTGGACCCACTCTTTTGACCCCTAAGCGAGACAGTAGCTCTGTCTACACTGGGTTCCCCACAGCCACATGGCCCTGTTGCTTATGGACAGGGCCAGCGCTGCTTGTACAGGAAGTAGTGGCGCTAGAATAGTCGGCCTCAAACAGACATACCTGCAGGTAATTAGCGTTGATATAGGTACTGAGGAAGTCATCTTCATCTGCCGTCTGGAGGACCACTCGGCTGTGTCTGTCTGGGAAACAGACAGTGTCAGATCATAAGCTCCTATTGGTGTGTGGATTTCGCGTTTCCCAGTCTAAAACAAAATGGCTTCAAAATGGCTGCCGTCTGCAGTGTCTCCACTCACTAGGTAAGATAGTCTTGTAGCGGTTTTTCCTCACAAGGCCCGGGTAGTTGTATTCTTTTGGGTCCACAAAGTTCATGGGAGTTTCCTGTCAATGGCGACAGAACAATGGACGTAGCTTAGCAATGCGTGGTTTTGCTGATAGGAAACAATGAAGTATGTGTTTGTAAAGGGTGTACTGCTAACTCATAGGGTGGTGTGCTATTGTGAGCGTGTGGACATTTCTTGGTCTAAGAGACTGTGTGTGTGTGTGTGTGTGTGTGTGTGCCTGCGTGTGTGCGTGCGTGCGTGCGTGTGTGCGTGTGTGTGTGTGTGTGTGTGTGTGTGTGTGCCTGCGTGTGTGCCTGCATGTGTGCGTCCGTGTGTGTGTGCGTGTGTGTGCCTGCGTGTGTGCGTGCGTGCGTGTGTGTGAGTTGGTGCATCTCATTCTAAACTTATACTGCATCTTCTAAGGAGCTGGCTATGCTAATGTGTTTCACCATGTCCACATTTCGCCCACAAACTGTCTCATTGCCTCGGAGCGTGTGCGTCCGTGTGTGTCTGCATGTGCGTGTTTTAATTACTCACGTAAAACTCAGCTTGTAGGGCCTGGTGGTCCATAGCTCGTGTGTGAAGCTGGGCTGGGCTGAGGCAGTTGGTTCCCTCCCTTAGGTACTCTTTAGCGGTGTGGTCTCGGGGCGAGAGCTGGGCCCCGTAGCCATATGGCTCCGTACAGCCAGGAGAACACATGTCCAGGGTCAGGGACACGTTGGAGCCCCTCCTGACAAGCACACACACACACACACACACACACACGTGAGTATGGTGTACCTATTGCTACTGGGTTGTGCTGTCGTCCAACCTGGCTAGGTTTTAAGTCGCCCTGGTTGAATGTCTGCTGTACGATTAAATGTAAGAACCTGTTGTTGTTGCTCATGGGGCTAACAGCAGCCGAGGAACATGTGCCAGGGTGGAGGTGAATAAGAGTTGAAGAATAAAAATATTTTACTTTCAAAGATTTTGAAATGTGAGCTTTTTTCCCAGTTCAACCGACTTCCTGAATTGACTGCGCGTCATTCATGACGAACCTCATCCCGACGCACGCGCACGCCCAGACATCCCAGCAGACACAACCTGTCCAGCTCCATCCTCCCACTGACCTCTCCTGCAGGCCCACAGGTGTGACAGAAAGGGTGGTGCTGTCCCCTTCTGTCCGGGCATCCAGTCCCGGTTCGAAGACAGGTGTTTGGGGTTCCACCTCCAGGTCCATCAGGTCCTCCTGGGCGTCTGTCCACTCCGACAGCGTGAAGGAAGGCTGGCGGCTCACCGATTGGCGTCTGTCCCCGTGGTCGGTGACTACTGCCGAGGACCACCAGGCCTCACCGCACCCCAGTTTACACGCAATACGGACGACCTGGAGACACAGCATCAAAAACAGACAATAACATGCAGGATTCTAGCCGAAGGTCAATGTAGACCTCAGGCGCAGAATACTAGGACACGACAAGCACATGAAAAGCAAAGAGGTCAGCTGTGTCTGAACATAGTACCTGTCTACAAGAACTGATACCCACCTGTGGAGGAGAAATTACAGGCAGAACAACCTGCTACGCACAACCTCTTTACAGTCCCACACTGGAAGACGCTCACTTATTAATAGTACACTTAAAGCTAACTTAGAGACACAAAGAGATGTAAACCTCAGATTTTTTTAATGTTAGCTATACAGTTCAGCTTCTGTCGCTGCCAAAGAAAATGCAGATAAAGATTTGGATTTCAACTGTTTTCTTCGGTGGTGCTGGAATGGGACCTACCATGAAGACAACGATGGCCACGCCGACGCCTACGGTGGCCTGGAGGACCCAGTAGTTGTTGGTCTTCTCCACCTCCGCCACGACACGGAGGGACTGTATACACACACGCACACACACGTGGAACACACAGGATGTATGCTAGCTTTTCATTGAATTTTACCATTAACTTAGCGAGAATAATATCTGACGAATAGGAAATGACATTGACTCAATAAGCAGAACTGATAAGCAAGTCTGCATGTAACAAACAGTATAAAGACATGGGTTCTGGTCCGGGTCCACTTTAAATTAATCACAACAGAGTAAAATATGCCCTATCAAACCTCTCTTAGGCTTTGATACAGTGCTCGTGATACTCACGTCCACTCCAAATACAGGGTTGAAAGACAGATGGACACCCAGGTAAGTGTCTAAGAGTTGTAAGGCTTTGTAGAAGGCAGAGAAAAGCCCGTTACCGTCCACCATGAAAAATACCCAATAGCCCTGAGAGACGGGAGTAGAGGAGGAGACGGGAGGAGAGGATGAGAAGGGAGGAGAGGATGAGACGGGAGGAGAGGATGACATGGGAGGAGAGGGTGAGACGGGATGAGACGGGAGGATAGGATGAGACAAGAGGTTGAGATGACAGGATGAGATGGAAAGAAAGGATGAGATAAATAGGAAACGGGGGAAGGGAAGAGGAGAGAGCAGAAAGAGCAGATGATGCGGTGAGTGGAAGAGGAAAAAAAAGGAGGTCTTAATAACATCAAAAAGATGTGAAGTGACTAACTTCAGTCTGATGTCATAATAGCGGCCAAATTCACAATTATTATGTAAATCTTCCACCTGTCCTTTCTCCTCAGAATGAATAAATCATCAATAGACGCTACCCTAGAAATAGGCCTGAATATTTTTTTGTTCATTCAATTTTCAAATGAGACAGGGTAACTGAAGGAAAATTTAAGTTGCCATAATTATTGTGACAAGAACAGAAAAACAACATTTTGAATGTACTTTTCCTTTGTTTCTGAGCAACATTCGCAGAAGACCAAGCTGCGCCACTCTCACACACGTCTCGCCCATCTGTTCCGTTCCTCATCGCGCCACTAGCTCAACCAGGAAGTATTTGCCTGTGCATACACGCTTGGAGGAAGGACGTGCATCATCTGGCCCATAACTACGATCAAGGCGCCCGACCCGCTGCAAGTAATTGCTACAGCAGGTTGAGGCGGACCCGCTCGCTACCCGTTCTCACCCCAGACGGTGCCGGTTTCATTTTCACCCCCTGCTGCGGCACCGCGGCACGCTGTCAGAAGGCCTCAGACTTCTCGCTTTAATGGCGGCTGTACTGTGAGGTAGTGACTTCGACACCTGCATGGTTAGGGGGCCTCTTTCTAACCCTTTCCTATGGTTTGAAGTGTACTTGTATTTATAAATTGGACACGTCCAGCCATGTCCCTGGTTCGGGTTGTCTGTAATGTCAGAGCCAAGAGCCCTGTCGGCAGACCCACCGTGATTTGGGAGAGTGTGCAGAACACGGCACACCAGTGAATCCCCATGACCGCGGCGTAAAGCCTGTCCCTCCACAGGTCCCCCCCGTCTCCCGCGACCCTCCGGGGACCCGCGGGCACGTCGCCATCGCCCGGGCTGTCACCGGAGCTCACCAGCGTGGCGTTCCCCGCCCGAGAGAGGTCGTTGCCTGTCCTCGGGGGGTCGTCCAGCCACGTGGGCTCCTCGTCGGGCTTCAGGAACACCGAGTCCTCCGTGTGGGAACGGTTGGAGCTGCTGAGTCGTCTGGTCATGACGCCCCTGAGACAGACCGCGGAGGGGATGGGGGGAGGGCGGAGGAAACAGCATGTAGGATCAACCACATTCTGGTGGGAGGCGTTGTGCTTTAATGCAAATCAGCTGTCAGCTGATCCTACATCAATGATGAACCTGTGTGTGTGTGTGTGTGTGTGTGTGTGTGTGTGTGTGTGTGTGTGTGTGTGTGTGTGTGTGGGGGGGTGTGTTGTTGGGCCTATTCAGGTGCCTCGCATGGAGTGGCTCTCGTCTCCGGATGCTCTTCTCTCACTGAGATCAGGAACTTGTGTGTGTGTGTGTGTGTGTGTGTGTGTTTGTGCTTGCGTGTGGGCTCTGTTATAGGGGGAGGGATGAGTCAGGGGGAAAGAGTTTACGGCTCTGTCCGTTTCCATGGCAACAGAGTGCCTCTCATCCCTGCCGTAATCATCCACCCGGGCACACACAATCACAAACGGGCACACGCCTGCATGTACCTATGAGCGTGTGCGTGTGCGCGCAAACACGCAAACACGCGCACACACAATGAACCATACACACACGCATATAAAGACAGAGCTCTTAGTTTTTATTAATCAGCGCTATTCTCTCCCACTCTTCTGTCTTTCCCTATTAGTAAAGGTGATGCCTTCATTTGCCTGATATGACACACACATAAGTACCATCATTTCTAACAAAGTGAGGACCGTTGAGTTTTACATTATTTAAGTGAAGACATTTTGGCCGGTCCTCACATTGACAATATCGTTTTTTTTAGGCTTGGGGTTAAGCCTAACTTGATGATTGAAGAGTTTATGTTAAGGATGCTACATTTCCGATCCTCAAGTAGAACACAATTCGGTTGTTTGTGTGTCTGTATGCATGTGTGTGTTTAGGTCTGTGCTTGTATGTTTGTATGTGTGTGTTTATGTCTGTGCTTGCATGTATGTGTGTGCTTGTACGTTGATGTGTGTGCTTGTATGTTTGTGTGTGTGTGTATGTGTGTGTGTGTATTTGTTAGCTTGTATGTGTGTGTGTGTGTATATATGTCTGTGCTTGTATGTTTGTATGTGCCTTGTGTATCCCTCTCAGAGCTTTATAACCTGTTCTATTGCAATAGTCATGAGGAGTAACTGTTTAATGACCACCTGACAGACCTCACAAGTGTCCGACCAAAGTAGATGTAAATGGCATCGTAGAACATATTAACTACTTACTTAACAGGGCATCTGTGAATTCTACCCCTTAATTATCTCACATCTAGCTTTTCAAAACATGAATCAACAAGCAGTCTTTTCAAACCAGGTTTGAGAATATTACAATCCATGGGCATTTCTGATTGTATTCGAACTTCTGATACTTTGCAACTAATTATTACATCCTAAATGTTAGTCATTTACCAGTGGCTGTTTTCCAGATCCACTTTCAGGAGTAATTAGGATTAACTGTCCTGCTTCATGTCTGAACAACAGATTCGTTTTTTATCTTGTCCACACTAATACTTTATTTAGAAACCTTTCCAAAGGGTCGGATTCTGGTCATTTGCTCTGACCCCAAGGCTAACTGCCTCTCCTCTTTGTTTTTGTATATACAGTCTATTTTCACCTCCAAACGCTTAACTTTGTCAGCTGTTAAACTGAATTATGCCAGTGGGTGGGTGTGTCTGAGGTCAGGTGACCTACCTATGAAAGGTCTCAGGGTACGGGAAGGAAGTCAGATCACATGATCAGTTCAAAATCCTGTCTCCCGTGGCAACCACCAGTTGTCGGCCATGTCGGTTGACAGAATCAGTCCTGGAAAAGAGGGACAGAAAAATGGCAATGTGGGTACGCCCAAATATCCAAGTGGTGAAAGGACCCAAGCGGTGTTCCTTCTGAAAACGAGATGGGAAGTTGTCGGATGTGATCTAAGGTGTTATGTTCGGCTCAACTCCCGCTTGGATGTGATGATAGGAGGAGGATGGATGTGGAAGGTGAAATAGTTGGCGATCGTTCTCCAGGTAATGACACTCAGTCAGCCAGATGGTCAGTCAGCCAGCCTGTCGGCCGGCTAGCCAGTCAGTCGGACAAGCGAAAAGAATCAGACGGACTCAGACACAGAAAACAGTCAGATACTTAGTCAGACGGACCAATCTGTAGGCTACACACGCTTCAGTGTCGCTCTGTCGTTTCCTCTGTCCCTTCCTTCATCCCTGTCTCTTCGTCTGTCTTTTGCTTTTTCTGTCTTTCTCTTTCTATCTGTCTTTTTTCCCTTTCTTCTCCTCTCTTTTCGTCTTCTGCGGTTCCTTTCCTCTCCTCTTTTACTGGACTGCTGAATGAATGGGGTGAGCGCAGCAGAACATGAGACCACACAGTGTGTGTCTGTCTGTGTGTGTGTGTGTGTGTCTGTGTGTGTGTGTGAGCGCGAGTGTTGAACAGAGGGGTGATGCTTTGAGTCCTTTTCTCTCTCAGCTCGCTGTGAAGGTGGGTTTGAAGTGATGACGCCAGTCACGCTGGCCAGTATCCATGGCAACGTACACACACACACACACACACACACACACACACACACACACACACACACACACACACACTCAACCCAAACAGGTTGCAGCATTGAGTGTTTTGAATCGAGAGTGATGGTTTAAGTCCATGAAGATCCTTCATCTCAATGGATGGATGGATGGATGGATGGACGGATGAACGGACAGACAGCCGGATGGATGGGCAGATGGATGGGCAGATGGATGGGCAGATGGATGGGCAGAGGGATGAACGGATAGATAGACGGACGGACAGATGGATGGACAGCCAGATGGATGAACAGATGGATGTGCAGAAGGATGGATGGGTAATGGATGGATGGGCAGAGGGATGATCAGATGAATGGATTGGTGGACGGATGGGCAGAGGGACGAACGGATGGATAGACAGATGGATGGACGGACCGGATGAATGGACAGATGGATGGGCAGATGGATGGGCAGAGGGATGAATGGACAGATGGATGGGCAGATGGATGGGCAGAGGGATGAATGGACAGAGGAATGGACAGATTGATGGGCAGAGGGATAAATGGACAGATGGGTGGCTATTGGGATGGACGAACAGAGGGATGGATGGACGGATGGACAGAGGAATGGACAGATTGATGGGCAGAGGGATGAATGGACGGATGGATGGGCAGTGGGATGAATGGACAGATGGATGGGCAGAGGGATGAATGGACGGATGGATGGCTATAGGGATGGATGGGCAGAGGGATGAATGGACAGATGGATGATTATAGGGATGGACGAACAGAGGGATGAATGGATGGATGGATGGCTATAGGGATGGATGGGCAGAGGGATGAATGGATGGATGGATGGCTATAGGGATGGATGGCTATAGGGATGGATGGGCAGAGGGATGAATAGGAGGAGTGCGGGACTACTTGGTGTGAAGGTTGTTCTGAGGCTCTGAGAGTGAAGCTGGCATTCTGGTAACCGTGGTAACGAGGAGCATACAGAACACACACACAGACAATGATGTATCACTGTTGATCCTGACAGCGAGAGCCCCCCCGCCTCTTTACTGTAGAGCCTGAAGGCAGCAGTCGTTTAGTCACCCAGCTCAGCTGTGGGCAAAAGTATTGTACCGAGAACCAAGCACAAAAGCCTCAGTCAAACTAGCAAACCTGCTGGGTTTTAGGTTTTTGTCTGTGGATCCATTTAGTGTGAGATAAAGTTCCATTAGAAGGACCGAGGAAGCTTTTAACTGGCAGTCGACACCTGCTGTTAATGAAACATGCGACTAATCACTTGATACAAATAATATCTACTCTACAAAGTGGCATATGTGGCATAGTTGGGTTCAGATCCTCTCTGGTTTTGGTCTGAAGGTAAAGACCACTATTTTTCAGTGGACTGAGATCATTCTAGAATAAAATGGACCCAATATAATGAAAAACAGCAAATGCACCGTTAATTGGCCACACTGTTAATGCATTCCGAGCCAGAAAACACAGCTACAAACAAGCAAACCATTTAGAGTGGAGATAATTTGTGTGAGTAGGAGAAAAGACCAATGAAACACTATGGCCAGCACGGCTACGCACTCCGTGATCACGATTCAGATTGTTGAAAATGACCCCCTCAGCGAGGTTCAAAATAATGCGTTTATACATTTAAAAAAACTACATATTTCAGAATGGGTAAGGTGTGTGCATCCTGTACAATACAGCTAATAAAGTCTGATTATGAGACCAAGAGACCAAAATCAAAGCAGCACAGACAGATGCCGAATACCCATTTGATCATCGTTTGCCACAGAATTTACGACACTTCATAGGACATTTATGCTGTTTTCATGTAGCCAAATGCTGGCCGGCTAAATAACCTTTCCGTCAAGCAACATTACGACAGTAGGACAATGACAAGTCCTGCGACCCAACTAGTCACATTAAAAGAGTTCCTTAAAAAGACGTATCGCCATGACACTTCGCACTTTCCATGCCTCAGTAGGAAAGTCCCATTTCACTGTGATCCACATTAAATAAGACTCAGATAATCTTTTACGTCCTGATGTTTCAGATCCTGTACAATTCAGATTAGTGCCCTCACTTTCATGCATGACTTAACGCCACCGAGCCCGAGGAATGCCGATCCCTACAGGTCTCGGCCCGGTTACACGTCCACCACAGTTGCACAGAAATGTGAGGTCAATGACAAATCATGACAATATATGTGGTTGAGGTTGGTCCTGGGCATGAAACGATTCCTGAGTAGAGAACCGGGAGTTATCCCAAGTCCAGATAAAGTGGATGAGACCTGCACCTGTTCATTTTGAAAGAGACTACAGAGTAAGACTGATCTCAGAACCCAGAACTCCATCTTGTGCGCATTTGCCAGCAAACTCAATTTATTTCTGGGGGGTGGATGTGCGAACATCTGAACTAGCAAAGGCGGCAGATGGCATGCGCGGGATGAGCTAAACTGTATGAGAGGGCACTTCGAAGAAACTGAAATTGCCACGGACCAGTGATCTGTCCGGGGGTAGACTGGTGTTGTTGCACCTGCATGGATTGTATTTTTAATCTGATTTTAAGATTAAAACAAAGTGGCTGACAGGCTACATTTCCAAGCAGGCCGTAGTATCATCACGCCCAGCTTAATCTTCCCCGGCGTCCGATTGGCTCATTCACCTAGTCTTTCTCAGTCTGCAACAAATGAATGTGTGAAGTATCATAGGTACTGAATGTGTGCAATCAATAATAATCGGCTCAGGATGATAGCGTCGGCTGAATGACTAAAATGTAAATGTGATGTTGTTTTCCTCCAGATGAGAGTGGGTGAGGTGGCCAGAGGTAGAGTTGCGCAGACACACACACACACCACACACAAACACACACACACACACACACACACACACACTGCAGCTCTTGGAGAAGGAAGCTCTTACAGGAACTGATGATGGGACAGTAACAGGAGACAGTCACATGAGAAACATGGACCTGCCTCCCTCAGCAGCTTGGATCACACACACCAACACACACACCCACATTTAGGCATTTATATATTTCATTAGATAGATGTTGGGGATAAATTGAGAAGATTCTCTCTTAGACTACTGGCCTACCCTAGTTCAGTTATTGTAGCCACCTCCTTCACTGACTGCAGAATCTTTAAAGGCGCTACACATTGGATTTCTCTGGAAGAGAAATCTCCCTCTCCCTGATTCAACAATTCACTTCACTATTTAGAGAATGTTTTCATATTAGTAGAGCAAAAATAAATACAATATTGCATGTTGAAAGCGTTTAATTCATATTTTGTAACCGGTTATTTTCTGTTACCCCTAATCTGGATGGTGATTACAGAGGGTGACCCATGTGACCTACATATTCATCACGCCATTTAAAAACACTCTTACCAAGTCAAAAAAAAAGTAATCCCAGCAAAAACTCAACATAGATCCTTTCATTTCTGAATGTAGCCTGAATTCACATGATTTTGATTTTAGACACAGTCATAGCACTGTTTTCTTCTACGGTGTTAAATTATGTTATTCTGTGTATGGAAAAGAACCATTATGGCCTTCAACACTTATACATTTTCATGAAAGGGCTTGAATCAGACTGCATTTGGTTGTTTAGAAACATATTATTATTATTAATAATATTTATTATTCACTGATAGTGCAACCTGGTCTCAGAAGGTTTACGCAGGCAATTTTATGTAATTTGAGTCAGACGATTTCGTGAGATATATGACGTTAAGTAAAATAATGTTAGAGTCTGAATCGAGAAAAAAATAACAATAGGCCATATTTCGAACCATAGACCTTCTGCCTCCCAGACGGGTGCGCTACCCAGTGCTCCAGACAGGAACCTGTGGCTCATGTATGTGAGTGGTGGTGTCACATGAATATGTTTGAAGTGATTTTCTTGATGCTTGATATAGGATTGCAGCTGCTGAACAGGTCAGGGTCTCATGTGTTGTATTTTTCATTTCATAATGGGGCAACTGTTTTCAATGGTGACAGGTCTGGACTGCAGGCAGGCCAGTTTAGCACCCAGACACTTTTACTATGGAGCCATGCTGTTGTAATAGGTACGGAATGTGGTTTGGTTATTGTCTTGCTGAAATAAATTAGGCCTTTCTTAAAAAAGACGTTATCTGGATGGCAGCTTATGCTGCTCCAAAACCTGTATGTATTGTTCAGCATTAATGGTGCCTTCACAGATGTGCAAGTCACCCATGCAATGTGCACTGATGCACCCCCATACCATCACAGATGTTGGGTTTTGAACTGTGCGCTGATAACAAGCCAGATGGTCCCTTTTCTGCATACAGCCTTGTCCCCTACGTACAGAGATTTCTCTGTATTCTCTGAATCCCTTAATGATATCATGTACCATAGATGATGAGATCCCCAAACTCTTTGCAATTTTACACTCTGAAACATTATTCTTAAATTGTTGCACAATTTGCCTGCACAGTCTTTCACGGAGTGGTGTACCCCTCTCCATCCTCACTTCTGAAAGACTCATCCTCTCTGGGATGCACTTTTTATACCCGATCATGTTACTGACCTGTTACTTATTAACAAAATGAGTTGTGTGATATTCCACCAGCTCTTTTTTTTTTACATTACACAACCTTTCCAGTTTTTTGTTGCCCCTGTCACAGTCAAAGTGGGATATATTATTCAAGATACAATAACTTTTCTCAGTTGCAACACTGAATATGTTGTCTTTGTACTATTTTATATTGAATATAGGATTTAAATATGTGACAAGTGCTTTCCATGACAGCAGCTCCCCTTCCTCTCCGACACTCCACCTCGGCGGTGTTCTAACCACCGGCAGGAGTGTGATGGCAGCAGTGTATCCTGAGGACACACCTGTTTCCGATCACTGTTCAGTTGTGCTTATATTCTGTTGTTCACCCACTGCACCTCATTCGTTTTGTTTCTTAACCCTTCTTGCATCCCTTTTACGCATTTGTTATATTCGCACCTACACAGAATAATCTGTCCACCCCGAGACACTTTTACTTGCATTCTTATTTACTTTTTCTGCTTGGGTTTTTTCGTAAATTTTTTCTTCCTAACCGCACATCCTGGGATGAGCCAGGTTGGGCATGATGGAGTCTGTGCACTAGAGGGACAGATCGCTGGGTTAGTAACAGCTTTCGGTGAGATTATGTCTCATCTGGCACCACAGTCAGGTGGGGGAGCCCTGTTGAATCTTCCGGATCAACGGCGCTTCTCCAAGTCGCCTGTGGAGTCCAGTCGTGCCCAGGAGAGTGAAAAGTATGACTGCAATCTCGAGGACTGTCGCGGTTTCCTTCTACAATGTGAATTATATTTTGGGGACCTGCTGGTCTCTAACTACGAGAAGGTAACCGAGATAATATCCCTTTTTACTGGGCCCTTGAATAGGCAAAGCTGATGTGGAATAGTTGGTCTGGGGAACTAAGGGTGTTTCTCAGATTCATGGCACAGTTCCCGAGCCTTTTTTTGACCATCCTGCAGAGGGTCGGGATGGGGGCAAGCGCCATTTGCACAAGTGGCAGGGCAACCGAACGGCCTCAGAGTATGTCGTTCTGGATGGACGGGGGGCAGCGTCCAGTGGATGGATTGCGGATGGAGGTCCAAATGGAATTGGCGTGCATAAGCAGTTCTGTGTCGCTGGACACCTTCATCGCCCAGGTGATTGCTATTGATGGGCAGCTCTGAGACCGTGACCACCTGGCGTGCCATCCCCATGTCACACCCTCTTAAATGGAGCTGGAACACGGCCTTATGGAGCTGGGACTCATCAGGCTCCCTGCGGAGGAGAGAGAACGCTGGAGTTGTCTGGGTTTGTACCTGTTCTGCGGAGAGAAGGGGCATTTCCGGAAGGGGTGCCAGTCCTTTCAGTCCAATTGTACTGTCTGGTGGTTTTCCCTCTGAGTCCATTACAGCCCTGATTGACTCTGGAGCTGCCGGGCGGTTTCATAGATCAGTCACTAGTCACTGCACTCTGTCTGCCGTTGTGCCGTTTGAGGTCCTCGAAGCCCATTCAGGCTTTTGATGTTTATCCTGTGGGGTCCGGCTCGATTACCCATCTAACTCGCTTTCTCACACCCTCTCGCCATCAATGGCTGCCCTAGAGAGAAACTGTGATGACGTCGTCCATACATCCGATCATCCTAGGTCTTCCATGGCTCCAATAGCACGATCCCAACATCGCCTGGAGTATTCAGAGGATCCTGGGATGGTCTATGGCGTGCCGGAAGACCTGCTTGATGGTGATGTGTGGAGTCACGTCCGTGGAGAGCAAACATTCCGTCGGAGTACGCAGACCTAAACGGGGGTTCTCCACTACAATGGCCACGTGTCTCCCTCCTTATCCCTCCTGGGACTGCGCCATTGATCTCCTGCCAGAAGCTATGCCCCAAGGAACAAGATCTACCCGCTCTCTATGGCCAAAACGGACTCAATGGAGACCTACATCAAGGAGACGTTGATTCTGCCATTCCACCTCCCCTGATTCAGACTGCTTTTTCATTCCTTTACTAGGTGTTCTGGGATATGTTGGGGAGGTACGCAGCGGTATGCATTGATGATACTTTGATCTACTCCCTAACATACCTAGAACACGTGGCCCCCGTCTGTGCTGTGTTAAAGCTCCCGCAGCAGCACCATCTTTTTGCCAAAGGGGAGAAATGCGCTTTCCACACCTCCACCATCTCCTTCCTAGGATACCACATCGCTCCGGAGTGCGTGAAAATGGAGGAAATGAAGGTGGATGCAGTGAGTTCCAGCGGTGCCCCCAGAAAGGTTCCAAAGGGGTGTCCAGAAGGGGTCACTGAAAATCTTGGGGTGGCACACCAAAACCAAAAGCGGTAACAAAATTTCAAAAATTCTGTTACACTATGGTATAATAGAATGATATGGGACAGTTAACAACAATCCTGTTTCAATGTGTTATGTATCTGTATAAACATGTGTTAGGCAATTTATAATCATAATCAATGTATATTTTCTATAATAGTTATTGTGAAAGAAAATATATGCATAGCCGGGCTGGACAGATTGCCAGACAGAAGACGAGACCAAGTAAGGCCAGCCTGGCTATACATTTGGCATTTTCTTTCATATTAACTATTATGAACAATATACATTATCGATTTGAAGCTGCACTGGGTAAAATTCTAAAAATAATTAAAATATGAGAAACAGCTACCCCCAATTCTTCCCTCAACGTCTAATTGTGTGTTTCTTTAGACATGTATCTTTTATGTTAATTGGGTTATGTTAGACTAGCCACTTACATAACTGTCGCCTAGTCAAAGTTAGCTTAGTGGTTCTGGATGCTAGAGCTGGCTAGTTTAACACAATATCAAGTTAATCAACCTGTATGCACAACTCATTTTGCCTGTAGAAAGAAAGCACTACCTGCATGTCACACTTCTCATTTTTCATTGGGTAACTAGCCAAGCTAGTGTTAACTAAGCAGCACTGGGAGCTACCTATAGACAAGTTAGAAATAATTTGTATAAACTGTAGTAAATATGAAAAAATGAATGTACCTGTCTGGAAGAAAAAGCCATATATCAGAGTCAAACTCCATCCATTTCATGTCATTAGTTATTCCACCTTGGAAATGCAGCTGAACCAATGTTTATTCTTGTTTTTGCCCTTGCTTAATACAGCACTACAATCCGAAATCTTTCTTCCCTTGGCAGTTTTCGTTAAGTACACTGTTGTAGGCAATGGAGGAATTGCTATTTTGTTATCATCTCTAGCTGCCATTGTATCTTCCCTGAATTTTTTTTCTTAGTTTCTTATAACGGGCAGGTTTTACAAACGTAGCCAAACCTCACCTCGCCAAAAGCATTTCGCTAACAATTGGCTGGAACGGGTTTGTCTGCATTGTCGCTGCCAGTCACATTTTTCGATTGAAAAATCCTACCAAATCTACTTGTACATGATTAGTACCTCATGTAACATATCAGAAGCATATTAATCATACTAAGAAGCATATTCTGCATATGCGACCGGCAAGGGGGTGCTAGTGGTGGGGGGGCAGTGATTGTTTCAGGGCAACGCCAGTGGTGAGGTCATGGCCAGTCCCGAAAACCGTTAAGAAGCAACAGACCAACATCAAAGTCGCCAATTTATATCGCTGGTTCATCTAAAGAAACCATCACCATCACAGCGCCACTCACGTCTTTGTTAAAAGGCCGGCCTAAACGCATCTGCTGGACCCCAGACGTGGAGAAGGGCTTAACCCAAGGGGCAGGATTGTCAAAGCCCCTCTCCTGAAACAACCAGATCCCCCCTAACCCTTCACGGTCAAGGTAGACGCGTCCGAGGTCGGGGTGGGGGCAGACCCTCTCCCAGCAGCGCTGGAATCCACCACAGCTCCGCCCCTGTGCCGACTAAAGAAACCATCCGCTGCTACTGGTGGTAAAGTTGGCATAAGAGGAGTGGAGAACTGGCTTGAGGGCACCCGGGAGCTGTTTACAGTATTGACTGATCAATGGAACTTGGTATATGTCAGGACAGCTCGCCGCCTCCACCCCCGCCAGGCTCAACAAACGCTTTCCTTTTAGCACTCCTGGGACATTGGCAAGGATATTCAATGGGCATGGATACGGGACCCTGCACCTGCAACCTGCCCTTCGGACAAGACCTGCGTGTTTCGGAGTGGGCGGTGCCGGTTTGTGACCTGGGAGCACGCCACACCAGCTTCAGGACCTCCGGGCAACAACTGGACCCTGGAGGCGCTCAAGGTGAAATCCTGGTGGCCTAGTATAGGGTGGACTGTGCGATACTACGTCTCCCCTCTGCTCTACAGGTCCCTGAGGTGCTGTTCCAGCAGGTGTTCCAGGTGTATGGACTTCTGGAGGACATTGTGATGGACCGTGACCTCCAGTTTGCATCTCGTGTCTGGAAAGCATTCATGTCCAGGCTGGGGGCGGTGTTCAGCCTCACATCCGGGTATCACCTGCAGGCTAACGGGCAGGCGGAGAGCGCACTAATCAAGAACTGGGAAGGTTCCTCCGGTCCTAAAGCATGGACCATCCAGGTGAGTGGACACGCTTTCTCCCCCGGGTGGAGTATGCTCAAAACTCGCTGCACCATTCCTCCACAGGACTGGTTCCCTTCCAGGAGGTACTCGGGTTCCAGCCTCCCAGATTCCCCTTCGTAGGGGGTTCCAGTAACATCCAGGCTGTGGAGAAGTGGTTCAGGAAATCAAACGATGTCTGGTCCATAACCCACGTCCGTCTTAAGGAGGCAATATGACATCAAAAGATGCAGGCAGACAGGTGGCGGAGCGATGCCCTTGAATACCGCTCAGGGGAAAAGGTATGGCTTCACACGAGGGATCGTTCCGCCTGCCCTGCCATTAGCTTGGACCCTGGTATGTGGGCTGTTTTGTGTCCTCCAGAAGGTAAACAACATCTCCTACACACTCCAACTCACTCCACCATACACCAACATCTCACCCACTTTCCATGTTTGTCTCCTCAGGTCGGTGGTTCCTGGTCCGCTGGGGGGATCCGGTCCTGCAGGTTGGGGGCTGTCCTGCATATCAGATGAATTCAATCCTGGACTCCCGGATGTGACGGGGCTGGATTCAGTACTTGGTGGACTAGGTGCGTTACAGCCCTGAGGAGTGCGCTTGGCGTCTGGACTGGCCAGCTCCTTTGCCCTCTGGGTCATCTGGATTGCCGGAAGGTGGCGGCGTCAGGAGCCGTGCCTAGGTGGGGTGTACAGTAACGTCTGCTCTCCATGATACAGCAGCTTCCCTTCATCTCTGGCGCTCCAGCTCACTGGTGCACTAACCATCAGCAGGAGAGTGATGGCAGCAGCACATCCTAAGAACCCACCTTTTTCCAATAGCTGTTTAGTTGTGTTTATACAGCTCCGGAAACAATTAAGAGACCACTGCATCTTTTTATTTCCTTTCCAAATAAGTCGAAAAGCAAGGTTTTGAGTGAGGAATAGAAGGGTTAACATTTAGAGACCGCTATCAATTGAACGCTTCTGTTCCTCACTCAAAACGTTCCTTTTGAGTGAGGAACAGAAGAAAGAATGAAAAAGGTGCAGTGGTCTCTTAATTTTTTCTGGAGCGGTATTCTGTTGTTCATCCACTGCATTTCACAGATTGGTTGTGCTGTTGGGACCATGGTGGTGCACTTTTTTGAACTGTAAAATAATATATAAAAGAAAGAATGTTGATTGCTATCATCCATTTTGTTTCGTTTCCGTTTTTGCCTCAATTTTACTGTCTTGTTACACTCGCACCTTCACAAAATTATTTGCACATCATTGCATTCTGTTTTTCTTTACACAGCATCCTAATGTTTCTGGAAACAGCGTTGTATTAATAAAATGTTACATTAAAATGTACCTGAGGATTTATACATGCATACAGAGGATTTGGATCGACCCAATATATATTTCAAAGGGTAAATTGACAGCTCCACTAGGTGACACAGTGGTCTTACTCGTTTTTTTTTGTAGCAGAAATTGGCCAACATTGTCTAGGGATTTCAGGTGGTTTGGGCCTAACTAGGACCGGTAGATGAGTAAGCGTGCACTCACACACCCCACCGGTTGATGTATTGTGCTACATCATGTGTGCTAGGTTCAGTGGACATCACTGCATTCTGTTTAATAATGTGAGCTGGGTTTTGTAGATCTATGCATTGCGCTAATATCTATGCTTGTGCTCCTTCAGTCTATAAGGCCCTTCCTTACCTTGAGGTAATGGTTCAGATGTTCATGATACCTGTACCTACAAATGGCAAACTCTGTTAAGTTGCCACCAAGTTGCCGGCTTTCTTCTCCTGAGAGTAGAAGCAGGAGTTTCTATCCCCATTGCACCAAATACCCCGTTTTCCGATGTCCAGGCTACATATCATCCACAGCTTCAAATTTGCTGACATAACACTGTTCCCCAGTGCAATGCAAACATTAATAAATTACTATAGGCACTGAATGTTTGCAAGCAATATTATAGTACATAATATGCTCTGGATAAGAGTACTAGCTAAATGACAATATAAATTAAATATATGTTTGCGCCTCAAGGGGAATGTTCAAAACTCTTTAAAGTTGGTTAAGGTAGTGCCTCATGAGAATTGAACAGGATGTTCACTGAACAATACATTTGCTTTCTATAATTGCCTGGCTTTTCTTGTATTGTGTTATAAATATGTATGGAGACAAAGTATGTATAATCTTATTATAGTGCATTGATTTGTTCCGGCAAAGTTCATCCGTGAAAGAGACCTTCGTCTCTGCATTGCACCTTGCAAACGGTTAAATACACAGTAGACAAAAGAAAATAATCAACGAAATCAAGCTGTACACAGTTGCATAACACCTGTATATTCTAGGAAAATCCTATTTTTTACTGCCTGCATCGACGCGGCATCAAACGACCGAAGTAGATATGAAATTTTCTATTCACTCTATGGAAGTCATTCATACCAAGACGGAACACCATTCACATCACGTACAGCACTACGGCGCGCTGGAGAGATCAAACCGCACCGAGAGAGAGGTGTGAGAGCATCCGTAATGAAACCCACCGGAATGGGAGCTGTTGCATCCCTCGGCGGTGACTCCAGTCTTCTTACATTGACAAAACATGCCGCGTGCCCAAACCTGTACTCAGACGTTCAGTGACACGCTGGCTGCACAGTGACGACAGTGTCTGAATGAAATATGTCTGCGTGTTTCTGGCGGCATAAGTGTCACACGCGCACACTGCTCCCTCCCCACCTTTGAAACACTGCTGTTCACTCCATGTTGTAGCACAGAGAGGAGAAAGCAAATGACGGAGATGGGGAACAGCACTAGGCAATAAACAGCAGTACGTTCAGACAGAGACAGTCATCACCAGTATGGTCAGACAGAGACAGTCATTATCAGTGTGGTTTAGTTATAGACAGTCATCACCATTATGGTTTAGTCTAACAGAGACTGTCATCGCCAGTATGCTCAGACAGAGACAGTCATCACCAATATGGCTTAGTCAGACAGAGACAACCATGACCAGTATGGTTAAGTCTGACAGAGACAGTCATCACCAGTGTGGTTTAATCAGACAGAGACAGTCATCACTACTTTGGTTTAGTCTTACAGAGACAGTCATCACCAGTATGGTTTAGTCAGACAGAGACAGTCATCGCCAGTATGGTTTAATCTGACAGAGACAGTCATCGCCAGCATGGTCAGACAGAGACCGTCATCACCAATTTGGCTTTGTCAAACAGAGACGATCGTGACCAGTATATTTAAGTCTGACAGAGAGTCATCACCAATGTGGTCAGACAGAGACAGGCATCACCTATGGATTAGTCAGACAGAGACAGTCATCACTAGTATGGTTTAATCTGACAGAGACAGTCATCACCAGTATGGTTTAATCTGACAGAGACAGTCATCACCAGTATGGTTTAATCTGACAGAGACAGTCATCACCAGTATGGGTTATAGAGTTCTTACCTGGGTGTGATTCTCCTCACATTACCATCCTTCTTCGCGCTCAGCTCAAACCTTCGACACACTGCAATCCAAAGAGACCACTGTTATCACTCTGGAAGTGTTTGTGTTTGTGTGTGTGCATGTGTGTGCGTCTGTGATGGGTTTTCTTTTGTTTGTTTCCTGGAGGAGAAAGATAGATCCACAGGCGACAGCCTCGTTTAGGTATATGCAGCAAGAGGCTGTACGGTAGCCTTGGCAACAGAGCCAGATTGAGGGAGAGGGAGGGGGGAGAGAGATAGAGAGACAGAGATTGAGAGGGAGAGTTTGAAAGGAAGAGACAAAGGGAGAGAGATTGAGAGATCGAGAGAGAGGGACAAGGATGTAGAAAGATAGGAGAGACTGAGAAAGAGAGAGAGAGGGAGGGAGGGAGGGAGTGAGGGAGGGAGGGAGAAAGGGAGGGAGGATTCGTAACTGTGCCGATCAGCCCCACTGTCCCCTCCTCTTCTCCCAGGCTGTCGACTTTGCCACCCACCTCTCACTCTCTTTCTCCCTCTATCGCCGCTGCTCATCCTTTCTTTCTTCCTTCGTCCAGCCAGCCCCGGCCACCATCACCCTTTCCACGCCAACTCTCTCCGAACGTTTGTGTCTTTCCCTCGCTTTCGCTCGTCACACGCTCTCCCTGGCTCTCCCTGGCTCTCCCTGGCTCTCCCTGGCTCTCCTTGGCTCTCCTTGGCTCTCCCTGGCTCTCCCTGGCTCTCTTTTTAGCTTTAAGCTTCACCTTCCCTCCCTCCCCCCTCCTTCCCTCCCCCCTCCTTCCCTCCTCCCCCACTCCCTCCTCTCCCACTCCCTCCTCCCCCACTCCCTCCTCCCCCACTCCCTCCTCTCCCACTCCCTCCTCCCCCACTCCCTC